>VDFB02000012.1:3174514-3284629 GCA_007258455.2 Sequoia sempervirens
AGAGAGAGAGAGAGAGAGAGAGAGAGAGAGAGAGGGGGTTTAAGGGTTAAGGGTAGAGGGGAAAGAGATAGAGGGAGTGACTATGAGAGACCTGAGAGAGGGAGAGGGGGTAAGAGGGAGAGACTTGAGAGAGAGAGAGGGAGTGGGATATAGATAGAGGTTATAGATAAAGGGTGTATAGGGTTAATGGTAGAGGGTAGAGGGTTTAAGGGTTAAGGGTTAAGGGTTTAGGGTTAAGGGTAGAGGGAGAGATATAGAGGGGTGAGTGAGAGAAAGAGACCTAAGAGAAGGAGAGAGAGTAGAGAGAGAGAGAGGGGTAGAGGGTAGAGGGTTTAAGGGTTAAGGGTACAGGGGAAATCTTGAGATAAAGGGAGTGACTCTAAGAGAGAGACCTAAGAGAGGGAGAGGGGGTAGGAGGGAGACTTGAGAGAGAGAGGGAGTGGGAGAGAGATAGAGGGTATATATGTTAATGGTAGCGGGTAGAGGGTTTAAGGGTTTAGGTTTCAAGGGTTAAGGGTTAAGGGTTTAGGGTTAAGGGTAGATTGAGAGATATAGAGGGAGTGGGTGAGTGAGAGAGAGACCTGGGAGAGGGAGAGGGGGTTAGGAGAGAGAGACTTGAGAGAGAGAGAGAGTAGAGGGTAGAGGGGTTTTAAGGGGTTAAGGGTTAAGGGTTTAGGGTCAAGGGTAGAGGGGAGAGAGATAGAGGGAGTTAGTGAAAGAGAGGGAGGGAGGGAGTGGGAGAGAGATAGGAGTGATTGAGTGAGAGACTTGGGAGAGAGAGAGGGAGAGAGGGAGAGGGAAAGAGATAATATTTAAATATATATATATTAATATTTATACATTAACTAAAATATTGAAATAATATTTAAATATTATACATGTAATAATATAATATATTATATATTAAATACATAATTAGGTAAGAGATTATCATAAATTGTATATTATATATTACATTATAAACTATAAACTATATTATATATTAAATTATAAACTTTATTGCATTTTTTAAATCATATATTATAAATTGTATAACATTTTTTAAACTTATATCTAAAACATATTGGATATCCGATTCAAATCGGATATCTGATTTGAATTGGATATCTGATATCTTTGACACAAAATTTAATACCTCTAGGGATTAGCCTCGAGCTTGCTTTGGAATTTGGTTTTGACTTGCCAATCTTAAGAATTCAACACAAAAAACGTGTTTAACAACTTACCTTGCTTTTTCAGACTTCGCAATTGTTGGACTTAGGGAACACTGAGAGGGGGGGGTGAATCAGTGTTCATTGATGACTTTTTTTTACCCAAAATTGATGAAATAAAAAGGGTTTGTAAAGGAGCTTCTCAGCTTTCCATCAATATAAACTATACTTTACTTTGAATTTAATAAATAATTATTATCCATTTTCTATTAGAATTATGACTAAATTCCTAATTGATAGGCTAATTGAAAAACATCTATAACTTTCAAACGGTATCACATTTTTTGAATCCAAAACATGCGTCACATTCTATGCTTCACATACTATAGGATTAAAAAAAAAAAATTCATAAAGTTTTGACCAAGTTAAGGTGGTCAGACATGACTTTTTATAGTTTTTAAAAGTTGTAATAAAAAATTCATAATTAATTATTTACTTGGAAAAAAATTACAAAAAAGATATGCATCACATCCTGACATGAGTCCTTTACTTATATCTAAAATCTTATAAAAAAATATTATCATTTTAATGTGGTTAGGTGGTCAGACAAACACCTACTTTTTTTTCCTTGAAATTTAAGTAAGTACTACTGCATTGAAATTTCAAAATTTCACCAAATAGATTTAAAACCTAGTAGTTTAGAAACTACATTCAATTTTCCATAGATTCTATTCTTACATATTTTTGAAATAATATAGATAACTTATTAAATTTTTTACATCAAGTTGCCTAACTTTGATTTTTTTGAATTTTCATTGCCACTTAAGGGCCTGTTTTTTCCATGATGATCCTACACATACCCTGAAGTGCCACTAAAATATCTGAATATCCTCTTGACAACTGCAACATGTGCTTCTTTAGGATCCTCTTGAAATCTAGCCACAAGACAAACTGCATGCATGCATGATATCCAGTCTGGTAGCAGTTAAATATAACAGTCCTCTAATCATTGATCTGTACTTGCTCTGATCATCCTTAGGTGAATCATCATCCTTACTCAATTTGTAGCCAGTTACCATAGGAGTGCATATCGGTTTGGAACCATCCATCCCAAATTTCTTCAATATTTCTTTTGCATACTATGATTGTGAAATAAAAATCCCTTTTTTTGTTTGATTGATTTGTAGTCCAAGGAAGAAATTCATCTCACCAAACATAGACATTTCAAACTTTTTTTATATTTCTTCAGCAAACATTTTACACATATTTTCATTTCCTCCAAAAATAATGTCATCCACATACACGACTACTATCAAGATCTTATCATCTTCATTTTTGAAATGGGTGATCCCATAATAGTGGTTTACAATTTTTGGCCAAACTGGACACTGAAATTATTATTTTTAACTAAATCTTCACATTCAGGCACCTATAGCGGCTAAACTGTGAGGAATTTGAAGATGGTGCAAACTAGAGTCTCATCAAATTTTTTTCTGTAGATTCTAAAAATATTTTTTTCAAAATTTTGGAATCAAATTGCACTTCTTTTTCCATCTCCCACAAAAATTGATTTTTTAAAACAACATTTTTAAAAAGTGACTTAATGTATAATGCATAACTTTTTTCCATGAAGGATAAAATTCTAATTCTTTCAAATTTAGATTTGTAACTCTAATATCTAGTGCTTCCACTTGGTTAGATAGTTTTTATTGAATATTTTTTCCTTAATCAAGTTTCAAAGTCAAATGAATTACAATTCATATAGCACGACCGTATAACGCGTAACTTTTTTATATGTCAAAATTTTTTTATTTTTTTGTTGGATCAAGGACTTCAATATCTGGTGCACTCATATTTTTCAAATTTTTTTTTGATAATCTTCTATTTTTCCACATGTGAAGAACAAAGAAATTCATTTTTGATGAAAAACCTATGTTTAATAAAACTTAAAAAACAAATACATAACAAAACCAAAACATATTAAAATTATATTCATTAGATAGCTTGTTCGAGGAATACCATAATCATTTGAAATAAATTTTAAATGAATTCATTTGATCCCCCAAAAGCTAAATCAAAAGTGATTTTTATCAGCATTTTGATAGGTGTAAAGGAGATGCATTTATAGGTATGGTTTAAAACTAGCGAGGTTCTATCCAAAGGGGTTTGATCTAAGGTGATTTGATCAAACCCTCTTCAATTGGAATCCTTAAAATGGAACTTTTTAAGGCCTAAATCATTATATTTTCTAAAAATATGTGATTTCAGCTAAAATTCGTTCCTCTCAGGAATTATAAACCACTATTATGACAACACCCAATTTATATAAATTGCTATTTGTCGTACCTTTACTAAAACCTTGCCGAATCAAATATTTATCCAATCTTGCATACCAAGCTCTGGGAGCTTGCTTCAAACCATATAAAGCCTTTTTCAAATTGTAGACTATATCTGGTTGATCAGACAACTAGAATCCTTTTAGTTGTTCCATGTAGACTTCTTCTAACTCGCCATTTAGAAATGTAGACTTCACGTCCATCTGATAAACTTTAAAATCCTTGTGACCAAAAAAATGCCAAAAACATTATGATAGCTTCCATTCTAGCCATTGGAGCAAAAGTCTCCTGAAAATCTATAGCTTCTAGTTGTGAGTAGTCTTTACACACAAGCCTTGCTTTGTTTCTTACCACTTCTCCATTGTCATTCAATTTTTTTTTTCTGAAATCCCACTTGCTTCCAATTATGTTCTTGTTTTCCGGTCTAGGAACCAATTCCCAAGTTTTATTTTTCTCAATTTGCATAAGTTCTTCTTCCATTTCTTTTATCCAATGTTCATCTTTACATGCCTCATTCGCTGTCTTAGGATCAACTTTAGAAAATAAGCAATAATTTACCTCAACTTCAACAACTTTGCTTCTTGTCAATACACCTTTCCTCTTGTCTCCAATAATTTAATCTTTTGAATGATTTTTTTGCACATAGTTAGGGGTTTTAGGAACCCTTTTCGAAGCTTCTTCTTCTTCATTTTGCACTTCTTGTTCTTCAACAACTTCTACTTCTCTGCAATCAGGTTCATTTGATACATATCCATTAACTTCAATTGAGTTCTTCAATGCTTCATCAACCTTGATATTCGTGCTTTCTACAAGCTTTCTCAACCTTTTATTGTAACAATTGTAAGCTTTGCTTCTAGTAGAGTAGCCAAGGAAGATGCCTTCATCACATCTTGCATCAAACTTTCCTAGATTTTCTTTATCTCTTTTGATATAACATTTGCTTCCAAATACCTTGAAATACTTGACAGTAAATGTAATACCCTCTCTAAAACATCAACTAAATAACTAAATTTATTAGTGAAATAAAAGAATTAACTCTTATTTTTAAATTATAGCTCTCTTAAGTATATGAATAAGTAAAGATTAACTCTTAAGTTAGATACTTTTATTAACAATTTTTTTAACAAAATAAATTAAACTTGTAACATAGATTAACATAATTAATTATTCAAACTAAATTCTAATGTCTCCAGGAGATTAGTAAACACTTATATATATACATATATATACTATAGATTGGTTAGAGAGCAGTCACAAAATTAATATTTTAAACATGATATGAACATAAGGGCATGCAACATAACTTAATTTTGTATATGTGTGTGAATGCAACAATTTAACTATATGAATATAACTTCTCAAGCTAGTAATAATAACAAGGAATAGACCAATAAAATCCAACAAAAAGGATTAGAACTAAGTATTAAAAATTGTGATGGATGAACTACTAATTTCTTTATTGAGCATTTCACCAAAAAAGAAGATAGCACAAATTAAACTAGAGCCTGAGTACGACAGGTTCTTTGACTACCTTGCAATTATGTCGACAATGCCTCTACAGTTTGGAAATGAAAGTACATGAACTAAGAACGGATTCCAGCCTATACAATAGCTTATGGCTCGACTCCCGTGTAATAATGCATTAGAAGCATGTATTGCCTCATCAAGAGAAAATCAAATACCTCGATCACACAAATCCACCAAGAGAATACGCCATCTAAACTTAGACAGGCAAAATAGAACTATTATGTCTATGCGCCACCATTGTCAATCTAAGTTAGATTTATGCCAGGCTAATTTGCATCGCATAGGAGACCAATGGGGTCAATTAGTAATTTCTATGGATGAATACATGTGAAGATGATAAATATAAGATACAATTTGATTCAACTTATAATTCACAAGAAACAAAAGTACTGTAGTTGATCGACAGAATAAGTTTTAGAATTCAATAACTATGGACTTCAACACCTTTCATGCTAAAGACTTAAATTCAATTCAAAGTGAAGACATAACATCATTCCTATGCATCAAGCATTTCTATAACAGCATTGCAAGATCTGAAAATGATAAGAGAATTCATTAAGGTTAAGACCACGTATGAATACAGTATGGGCATCTCTGCAATGAAACACTTGGGACAATTGTTGGAACGTGATATTGCCTGAGGATACAATCTTCAACAATCAAAACTTGCAAATTCACAACAAGTACAGCAAATGCGAGAACTATCAAAACCCATGCCATGGGAACTGATATGAATAAACTATACCTACATATGCAGTAAGCGATTGAAACGCTGCCAAGAGAATCTCCGCCTCAGCACAGTGACACAATATTGGAATAAGTGTAGGAGGTGGGCAGAGACAGAAGAAACAAACATGAAGACAACACCGGACCAATGTGCTACAGCACTATAAACCTGTTTTTATTGCCTTGAACAAAATGATTACATCTCCCTCCATTTATAGAGGTGTTAGAAGGATACAACAATCTCTGGAATTGCTTTTCACGTTTTTTCTAGACTGTTCTATCACCTACATTTCTAGATTGAAAGTTTTAATGCAGATGGTGAACATTGACTATCGATACTTCTAGATGGAGAATTTAATGCGGACGGCGGTGAAAGTGGAGACTTTAATGCAGATAGTTGAAGGTGGTAGAAATTACCGATAGTTCTAACACTCCCCCCTAATTTCTACCATCAATTCTCATTACATTCTCAGTCTCTTTCATTGATGCTACGGCATCTAAAATCTTCTAGATCTAGTGATCGAACCTAGGAAATCCCATTCTGCAATCGCGATGCTCTAACCACGAGCTCTGGCCCTCTTGGTTACCAGTCCATCCACGAGCTCTGGCCCTCTTGGTTACTAGTCCATCATAGGTTCAGGTGTGATTCACTTGTTTTATCAACACCTCCCATTGAGACACTCTGCGGATGCTCGGGGATCCTAATAAACTCTTGACATCTGTCACAAATGGTGACAGGATCACAGGTCCAAAATCTTGGTTAACTTCTTCCCGACATCCGTTCTCTGCCACTGCAAATTCGGCAAATTCGGCATTCGGCGATCTTTCTTCACACTGCTACAAACCTTCACTTGGCGGCCAGGATAATATGTAGCGGCATCAAATCTCTCCTTCAGGTTAGATGTAATATACCAGCTTCTTAGTCTTTCACTACGTCTTCTTCTGGACAAATCATGGCAACTGCGTACCAATGATCTCCTTCTTGGCTGACCGTTCCTCTAACAATAATCACACTTCACAATGTTGCGGCTTCAATGGCTGCGTCCTTCTAGTGCTGCGGCACCTTCTTTTCAGCAGTTCTACGCTTGATGACTCCTGCATGGGCATTTGACAATCGGCCTCAACCAATCGCCGGTTTGCTTCCTTTCTAAAGTCCTCCTTTGCTTGGACTGCAACAACACCCCAGCTGCAGCTCTTCTTCACTACCGGTGGCTACAACCTTGTATGCTCTGTAATTCAGAAAACAACGACTTCTTCTCAGACAGCAACAACGATCCTGGTCTTCAAATAGCCAGCGATCTTTTCCTTCTGGACTTTTAACTCCTTCCAAAAGCTGTGATCTTCAGCTCTCCGATTTGATGCCCACGGTCTGCAAACACAATCTGGCAGCAACATCTTTCAACAGCACTTGTTTCTCCAAATCCCCCTTGCCTTGCGCAAATACATCAACACGTCCTTGGATCTCTCTTCATGGACGATGGCATTATGACTCCACTTTAGTGCTTGGCTGTTGCACATCAACAAATTCGTAATGACTTCCTTCTTCAAAATGGCCTCTCAACACTGGGTCTACTATGCAACGATCTGCTGGCAGATTCTTCTGAATCTTCTTGAACATCTACTCTTACAGCCGTAGGCCTTTTGGACAGCATCAAATCTCTTGGACGGTGGTCTCTGGCTTTCTATTACTCCTCCTTGCGATTTCTCAGCAGCTCCTCAAACATCGATCTTTTTTTTTAACAGCTTTTTCCCAAGCATCTTGGAAAAACAGTGATCTTCTTGATTGCAACAGCTTCTGTAGTTTGTATGGGCGGCTTGAATTCACAGCACTCCCTGCACGTCCACTTTGAAATCTCAACTCCTTCATAATCTGGGGCTTCGTACAGCCGCTCTTTCTCCAGGCGACTCAGGGATCTTCTCAAACTCTTTCACAGCAAACTCTCCCACAATCTTCTGCTCTCCAGGGTCTTCAACCATAGGCTCTGATACCACTTGTAGGAGGTGGGCAGAGACAGAAGAAACAAACATGAAGACAACACCGGACCAATGTGCTACAGCACAATAAACCTGTTTTTATTGCCTTGAACAAAACGATTACATCTCCCTCCATTTATAGAGGTGTTAGAAGGATACAACAATCTCTGGAATTGCTTTTCACGTTTTTTCTAGACTGTTCTATCACCTACATTTTGCCTTGAACAAAACGATTACATCTCCCTCCATTTATAGAGGTGTTAGAAGGATACAACAATCTCTGGAATTGCTTTTCACGTTTTTTCTAGACTGTTCTATCACCTACATTTGTAGATTGAAAGTTTTAATGCAGATGGTGGACATTGACTATCGACATTTCTAGATGGAGAATTTAATGCAGACGGCGGAGAACGTGGAGACTTTAATGAAGATAGTTGGAGGTGGTAGAAATTACCGATAGTTCTAACAATAAGCAGCCAACAAAGAAACACGAAAGAAAAACATGTTATTGCCTCAATTTAAATATCAATGGCTATGAAAAAACAATATTGAATACCTTTGCCACAACATACTATCTCACAGGTCAAAAACTACAAAACTATGTTACATATAAAGCGGGAGCCTAATGAAATTCAAGGCAGTAAAAAGATGATGTTACAAAAATGAAACATACGCTTCACAAGACTATATACGGGATAAAATGTTTGTTACAGGAACTTCAGGTCACTACACCAATTTCATGACAAGAAGAAAAGTAACGCTTTAAGACCTGATTCCATAATTAAAACTATCAATTGCAAGTCGATTAACAACTAAGATGAAACACGTTTTAGTACGAATGAAAGAGAAACACATTATACAGTCGATACAAAAGGCCGCAGGTGCTCAGGATGGACCATGTCATTTACACAATCTGAGATTCTAATTCAAGGATTGAACATGTAAGAAAAATGAGACAACGCCTACACCGAGGAATCAGAATCCGCTTGGATATGAAGTGGAAGAGAGGAATAGGCGAAGGAATTGAGATGAAGAAATGTTTTTATTATTGCAACACTGAATTTTTACATACTCATAACAAACGCATGTAAAATCCATGTTGTGCCCCGAGAGACAAATCTTCTCCCCTTGAAATATGGAACCCATTCGATGAAATACACCTGCAACCAAGAACCTTACACGGACGTCAGTTAACGCAAAGAAACTAACACAATAACGATTCCGACCTTTATGGTATCTCCCCATAGAAAATAAACTACTATTAATGGGGTAGAAGGTGTGATGTCACCAAGGATAAAAATTGAATGTAACACAATATAGGAACATGTTGAAGTCAACAATTCATGTAGGGGTAGGAAGGAAGGGCAACGGTATGAGGGAATCGATAATGAATGATATACTAATGAAGCATAAGCTAAGAGAAGATGGAGGGTAGTGATACAAGATGTAACAAATAATAAAGGCCTAAACCTTATGTGTTAAAAGCAATGAAAGTTCAAATTGATTTTAGATATTAAATAAAAGGGGAAAGTAATCAAGAATATCAAATTTAAAATTGCATGGTAGTAGAATAGACCCTAGGGTTATAACTTAAGGGTCATGGGATTAGTTGGGTACACCAATCTATTTAGAAGAATAAAATACTCCAATAGAAAATACAATAGAGAAATTAATATATTGATTAAGATAAAGTAGCTAAGTTTACATATACACTTGAATTTAGAACGAAAATAATGAAGTACCTAGTTTAGTTAGAAGTGAAGGATATTAATTCAATTATGATAAATGACCCATACAAAGAAATATTAGACATGGAAACAAATGACTCTCATCAATGCACATTGTGAAATATGGAACTATGCAAATACTTGAATCAAGGCCACACTAAACCTCCTAAAATCATTCTTGACCATAAAATGACATTTGTAAACCTTTTATATAACCTTGATCTTTGATAAGATAAGGTGTTTGTAGAAGTTGTTCATCTATGTTTGAAGAAGTCACTTGTCTATGCTTGCACCTAAAAAAACTAGAAAACATAGAGTTTTTTAGAAGTATCACTAGAACTTGTAAATTGACTCAACAATGTTTAGACATGTTCAAATACGCAATAAGTAGAATGTGCAATAGATGCATAACTAGCTAGAAGTAATTTAGTGATATTATAATGAGAGATGGAGACTTGATGCAATTAGCTACACTAGGTTTGCTACGCATGATCCATATTAATGAACACCTAAACGTTCGATCGCATAAATGTATTTAGGCTTGTCCCCAACACTTAAGGAACTTGCAACACCTTAATAGAACATTAGTATATTTGGACGTATATAACGAAACATTAAATATTATTATTATTTTTTTTTCTAACATCATTTGAATATAAGATCTAGCATGATAATTAAAAATATTTATTTTTGCCATAATATCTTATTAAAAAAGCCTATTACTTTATTTATAATCAGATAAGTATTTTTTTAGCTATGCCTCATCGTAGGAATCCTTCCACACTAGAGCTTATAGGGAGTCTTAGTGTTGTTAGATTTTGCTTGAACTTGGTTGAACACATAAACAATAGTTTGAATTACTTCTCTCCAATAAACTTCTAGTAAACCTGCCTCTGTTATCATTGATCTAGCAACTTCTTGAATTGTCCTATTCTTTCTTTCAACAAATCCATTCTACTGAGGAGTTTTAGGGGCAGACAATTGTCTTCTAATTCCGTGTTCTTCACAAAACATGTTAAACTCATTGGAAGTGAATTCAACACCTCTATCAGACCTCAAACATTTTATTTTTAAATTTATCTCATTCTCAACCATTGTCTTAAATGCCTTGAATTTATCTAATGCATCAGATTTCTCTCTAAGAAAAGTAACCCATGTCATTCTAGAGTAATCATCAATCAAAAGCATAAAATACCTATCACCTTGTAAAATTCTCACCCTTGTAGGACCACAAATATTTGTATGAATCAAATCTAGTAATCTCATAGTAGATTGTTCCTTTTACCTAAAGTTATTTCTAGCTTGCTTTTTAAACTAAAAGTCCTTGCACACTACATTAATAGGTTTTGTAATTCTTGGTAAATCTCTCACAATTTGTATTGCACTAATTCTCACCATGTTATCAAAATTCATATGACACATCCTCCGGTGCCATAACCAACTATCATTAATTTGAGACATAAAGCAATCTCCATCAACACCTTTAAGTTGATAGATGTTTCCTTCAGTTTTCTTACGAGCAACAATCACAGTTCCAAACCCTTTTCTGATTTCACATTTTCCATCCTTGAGCACAAGATTATATCCATTTTTACACATCTATTCAATACTCAAGAGATTATGCCTCAAACCCTTATCATAGTAGACACGATCAGTATTATGCTTTCCATCAAAACTAATTGAACCTATCCCACACATCTTAGTACCATAATCATCTCCAAACTTAACTAAGCCTCCATCATATTTTTAAAGTTTAACAAACTTACTTTTGTCACTGGTCATGTGATTTGAGCAGCCACTATCAAAGAACTAGTAATTCTTTTCCTCTTTAGCATGAAGAGCAGAGACCACAATACCTTCAAAGTTCTTTGAAATAGTTTCCTTCACACATCTTCCGGCATTAGCAGTAGTAGATTTATCTTTTAAAGTTAGGAACACACATTCACTATAATCAAAATCTCCATAATTAGACTCATCATCAGAAATACCAGTGTCTTCTTTGACATAATATGCTCTTTTGATCATCTTTCCTTTGTTTTGTTTACCTTCTCTATATTTATTTATTTTGGCTCTTTTTAGACATCTCAAAGCATAATGACCTATTCATCCATAGCTAAAACATTTAAATGGTAATTTACCTTGATACTTACCAGAGGTGCTTTTTCATTCTTCTTACAAAATTTTCTTCCACCTTGTAGCCTTGAATGCAGTTTTTGTCTTTGTTCCATTTTTCAATCCAAGCTTTCTCATTTCATAAGAGGTTAGAGTACCAAACAACTAATCTTTTGTATAAGTATTGCAATCCACAATTTCCTCTATAGTAGATCCTTTTCACTGTATATATCAGGGAGAGTTCTGAGTACCTTCTTCATATCTTAGATTCATCTATTTGTGCACCAAGTCCTCTCATTCCACCTACCAGCTCATCTTCTCTCTACATGTAGGATTTGATGTTCTCATCTTCGCCCATTCACAAGATCTCAAATTGTGCCTCCAAGTTCTGCAAATTTTCTTTTTTGACTTTTTCATCTCCTTCATACATCTTTTCCAACTTATCCAAAAAATATTTAGCAGTCTTCAAATTGATTTAACTTTAACTACTTCAGACAGTGAAAGACTATTTATAATAATGAACTTTGCCTTATTGTTTGTTTCATGTGATTTGAGCTCATCAACAGTTCTTTGACCATTAGCCAAAGTAACATATTGGTTTTGAATAAACTTCTTGATCTCATATCCTCAGTATGCCAAATATCCTTCCATCTTTTTCTTCCAGAATGCATAGTCAGTGCCATCGAACCTCAAACACTGAATAGTTATTATCTTGTTCACCATCCTAGACCTTCCTTAAGCAGCTAAGCTCTTCTCCAAGGAACCTTGCTTTGATACCAATTGTTGAACAAGACAACTGAGGGGGGGTGAATTAGTTGTAGCAATTTTAAACTTCAAAACCCTCAACAAAAGTCAGATTTTCATGCATTCACAAAACCTTTACTCTGCTAATATGTTTGATTGTTAAATGCATAAACAAAAACTAGAAACAACAAAACCATACACACAATAACACCAGATTTACATGGGAAACCAAATGAGGGAAAACCACAGTGAGGATTAGCTCACAATATAAATAATTCCAAAAATGAATACAAAGGCTCATTTCCAAGACATGGCTCATTGTCCAAAGAGGGATCACTACTCGAAGGGCTCACTGCCACATAATTACAAAGAAGATAGAAGAGAGTTGTTACAAAGAGAAAACTATCTCAATACAATAGTGATTCCACCACAATTCACTCACACTTTTACAAACATGCTTGAAGATAGAGTACACCTTTAGCTCACTGCCTTTAGGAACTCAACACTTGAAATTCACACTGATCTACTCAAACTCACATCACACACACATATTCACATCATCTATCTTTTATTTCATCAACATCTCAACTTGTAATTAAATACCATCATTAACTTGAAACCCTTCCAAGGTTGGCGATACATGATTTGAATTTACAAATTCAAATTAGGTTGACGTTAAAACATTCTACGATGGAATTAAAATGACGGTGACCAAAAAACATACTTAATGAGGACCTAAATGAGTCCCAATATGACTCAACACGCTTCCATGAATTTTGCTAGTAGTGTTTAACACAAGGTTGGCCAATACCTGTGCAAAACACATAAAAAAATTAAGCACACACATCATTAACTTGGTCCAATATTTTTGAATAACAAAATTCACTTGATCATGACCATATCAACTTATTCTTAGAACTGCAAGTCATGAAACCAAAACTCAGAGAAATCTAGAGCAATTACATTTCTCCCAGACCACAACCAGACAGACCAAAATGCATAGTTCACTTATAGGTGAAAATATCTTGCACTATACGACAATCTAGAAGCCCAAATTCTAGATATAGTAACTATCAACAATCATGAACAATATTTCAAAACCACACAAGCATAGAAGCAATACGGAGCACATCGCAGAGCATACACTGAATACCTGCATAACACTATTTTCTCTATATATCAATTTTTCTCAAAAGCACTTGGAACCCAAGTACTAGAGACATCATTGTAGCACATACTTCACTTCTAACACACCTCTAAACATACCAATATAATGATAACTCCATGTACTGACAACACTTCTTCAACATCTCAATTATGCATGTACAACCTACAAACCTTCTTTATTACAAATTTCTCAATATCCTTGACATATACAACCAATAACTGAGTACCTTGAGATTAATTCCAATAATAACCAATTGACATCAATGACAACACCTTCATAATTGCAACAACACATCCTTTTCCCCTTTCTAGATCTGCTTTTCAGTTACTATTTCTGTCAGATTTGATTACTGTTCTTCATTTGCATTTCATAGCTTGCATTTTGGAGTTTGTTTGATGTTTTTTATCTTTCTCTCCAAAGCGTTATTTAGATTTTACCCCCGTCCTTGCGTAGATAGGAAATTTGTTGATTCATACCTTGATTTGACTCACCTTTTTGGTTGTTAGTCAATTCAATTTTTTGGATCTCATTTACTTGAATGAAATTAGGAAAATAGGTCTTGGTGGTGAACCTCTCTTTATCACCCCCCAAAAACTCCTATTTTCCGTTATTTCAAAAGTATATATTCTAAAGTTAGTATAAGTTAGAAATGAACTTACAATTTATAGGTGCACAACCTATAAAATGACTGTAAATCAAATAATAAACAATAAAAAAAGCAATTCTTAATCAAATTCAAAAGAGATCACACCAATGAAGCATAAAGAAAAATAAAATGAAATAGATGCTACAAACCTATGTGATTTCCTTAGCTTAGCTCCATTGTTCTCTTTGTACCTTTGAGAAAGGTGTAGTGATTGATTGCTCTCATTTTTTTGCACAAGTACTTTGATATAATATTGTGGAATAAACAAAACAACTGAGAGGGAGGGGGGATAATCAATTATACCTTAAAACTTCAAAACCCTCATACACATTTAGATCCATATTAATACAATTAACCTTTAATCTATTATAATGATTTAGCATGAAAGGTAAATAACAAAAACTGAAACAAATCAACACCATGGACAAGAGAACACCGAATTTACATGGAAAATCCAAGATGGGAAAACCCATAGTGAGGATTAGCTCATAATATAAAGTAATATCAACACCAAATACAATGCGGCTCATTGTCGGAGGGCTCATTGCCTAAAGAGAAAGGCTCACTGCTAGAAAAGAAGATAGAGAAGAATGTTACACAAAGAAATCCATCTCAATGCAATTAAGAAATCCACCACAATATCATTGACACCTTCGCAACATGACTAAAGAATTGTAGACACCTTCTACACACTGCATCCAACAATCTAACACATGAAAGCTCACACTGAACTTTCAAAATTCATACTCTAACACTATGTAATTCACATCACTCACGTCTCTCTTTTCTATCTCATCATCTCACAACAACTCAACTCTAATTTATACCATCCTCAACCTTGAAACCATTCTCCAAGATCAGCTATGCACATCAACTATGAAAATTCAAATTAGGTTGACACCAAAACACTTTCATGGTAGATAGAATTGAAGGAAGACCACTCCATTTCTTATCTGGGACCCAAATCTATAACACCATACTACAAGACGCTTCTACAAATAATAAATATCCACCACAATTAGTGTAAACACCAGGGTCAGTTGTTACCCATGTAAACACCATTAAAATTTTAAGTACATGCTTCCTTTGATTCAGCAACACCTCACAAACAACAAATGTCACTTGAACATAACCTTGAATATTCCATAACACCTTGAAATCCAACAAACTCCTTCACAAAAACTTCCACCTGAGAAATGGGCACACTCAATACTCTCAAACAACTCCGCCATATATTGTAACTTAAGAAAATGACTTTTGAAGCACTAAACCTTAAAAAAATTGACTAAAGAAAGATACCACCACTTTTAAAACCCCTTCAGTTCTACAAGACCTGAAACCAAACTATAGAGAAACACTGTAGAGAATTTTTTTTTCTCCTGGACACTTTTGCAATACACTGTTCACATACTGGTGAACACAACATCTTCTCCACAACGATCCAACACACCAAATTTTGAATACAACACCTTTGAGCACTTCTGATCAACATATCTAAAACACATAGGTAGATATTCAACCTAGAAGAAATGCGAAGCAACACTAGAACACTGCTTTACAACCTAGAGCAACACTGCAACACACTATTTCCTCTTTTTATCAAATTTTCTCAAAAACACTTGAAAACCAAGCATCAGAGACACATCCTCATCACCTTCAGTATTTCCTCATCATCACCAAGCTAACTACAAAATAGAAACACAACCATATATCCATAAACAAAAGATTATCAAAGCAACACTAGAGGTTGAAATCAGTAGCTTACTCATGACAACATAATGCAACTAATCAAAGAATGGATAACACCAACTTACTCTCACAACAATCTCCCAAATAATGACCTTCTTCCTCCTTATACAGTTGACACTAATGACAACACAAGCTTGTTGACATCAATGACAACACCAATCTACTCATACTTGCAACAACCTCCCCATTTGTCATTGATGGCAACACATAATGTGAAAAACCATCAAGGAAACAATAGCTTTGCTCCATACCTATTTCCTTTTCTCTTTCTCATTACTCACTCTCCCCCTTTCAACATATCTTTTTTATTTTTACACGCATCATTAAATTCTTTCCCCCTTAACTGTGTTCTTTCTCTCTCCTTGAACCGTTTTCTTTTTCACATGACTCTCTCGCCCTTTGACATCAATGGAAAAGGACAAAATATTTTTATCACTAATGTTTCCCCCTTTGGCATCATTTATCCTTTTCACAACTGATCTACAAATTTATTTCCTTAATTCTTAGTATACTTCCCCTTAGGAGGACACACCATACTGTACCAGTCAACAACCATTGCACAATGAAAACACTTACTCCCTTTGACTACAACAACCAACAATGTCACTACCTACTCTCCCTGAGAGGTAGCCACTAACATCATTCCAAACAAAAGAATGAATCGTGAAATCCACTAGAATGATGCATCTCCTTATGCATCTAGTTCAAAGAAGGAGGGGCAATGAAACCCAACTTCTCCCGGAGAAACTCAAATGTATCCTTAGGAAGAGCCTTAGTGAATATATCAACAAATAGATCCTTTGTAGGCACATACTCAAGCTTAACTTGATTCTCTACAACCTTCTCTCTTAGAAAGTGACATTGGATTGAGATATGTTTTGTCCTTGAATGCATTACTAGGTTCTTTGAAATATTGATAGCACTTGTATTGTCACAAAAGATAGAGATTGGTTCATCATACACTACTATGATATCTTTCAATATTTGTCTCATCCACAACACTTGTGTGTAACAAGATGCTACTGCAATGTACTCTACCTTTGTAGTAGATAAAGATACCAAATCTTGTTTTTTACTAATCCATGACATCAATTTGCATCCAAGAAAGAATGCACCACCACTTGTACTTTTCCTATCATCGATACATCTGAACCAATCTGCATCTGTGTAAGCACTCAAAGTAAAATTAGTATCCTTTGGATACCACAAGCCATAATCTAGAGTGCCCTTCAAGTATCTGAATATCCTCTTCACTGCTACAATATGTGACTCTCTCTAGGATATTATTGAAATTCTAGCCAACAAGCAAACTGCAGCAACGGTAGTGGTCCCACCCAGTCCGATCCAGTTTCAGCCCACGCCCAGTAGATTCACACGTTCTGCCTCTGTTCTGGAAAACTAGTTCCCAGGAAGCAGGCCCAGGCTTTAGTTCTCCCTCCATTCCTGGGCCTCTTTCTATTCTTTGTATTGATACTTGTGGAAATGTCTCAATTTGTGTCCTATTTCATTGTAATCAAACAGTTAAAACTCAGCAAAGGAGACTTCTCCTGGGTGTCCTCTGTGTTGCTCAGTTGTCCAGTGATTATGTGCCACAGGCCTCCTAGGCTGAGTGAGTGTTGCAGTCAGCCACTGCATTCTGATTCTTTCAACCTTGGGTTCTCACAGCTTGTGGCTCTTTGTATTCCTGATCAAAGGCCTCCTGAGCCCATCCCAGCTGTGTTCTGGGGATTCCTTCAGGTCGCTCTGTCCCAGTGAGTCCTGTTTTGAAGACAATTCCTGAATCCTGAAGCTGAAGCCCTATGGCAATCTTCCTTTCCTGACTCTCCCATGGTTCCGGCACAAGGGATTCTCTTGTCCATTTGAGCTATGGGTCTAAAGTTCCTGAGGGAAAGAAAAATTCCGAGGAAGCCTCCTGAGCCCCTGCCTCACTGTGCAAACATTTTCTGTGTCTCCATCCTTCTGTTGTCTTCTTGCCTGAGCTTTTAGCCTCTGGTTTCTTTGCTTGTTCACTTGAAAGTTTCAATTGCTGAGTTTTGTTTTGTATGTAGTCAAAGTTCAAGTCTCATTCTTTTCTGGTCTGTTAGCCAAAGTTTCTCCTCACATTGTTCTGAGATCCTGGTTAGCCCATCTTTAGATGTTCTAATTACAGGCAGCCCTGTTCCTGAAGGAAAATGAGATGCACCTCCTGCAGAGTCCTCCCAGCACACAAGATTCTTGGCTCTTAGCTCCCAATGAATCTCCCATGCCCAGGAAAGCCCAGTGGTCCCTCCCAGCCCTCCTTCAAATTTGTCTTCTTCTTTGCAACAAGACTCATCTAATTCATATCCATCTATCATCATTGAATTCTTCTATAAATCTTTATCAACCTTGACACTTGCACTCTCAAAAATCTCTCTCAATCTCTTGTTGTAACATTGGTAAGCTTTGCTTCTAGTAGAGTATCCAAGGAAGATACCTTCATCAAACCTTTCATCAAAATTTTCTAAGTTGTTTTCATCTCTTATGATATAACATTTGCTTCCAAACACTCTGAAGTACTTGACAATAGGAATCCTTCCATACCATAGCTCATAGGGAGTTTTTGTGGTATTTTCTCTTGCTTGAACTCTGTTAAGTATATAAAAAGCAGTATGAATTGCTTCACTTCAGTATACTTCTGATAGATTTTACTCTTTCATAATTGTTCTTGTAGCTTCTTGAATAGTCCTATTATTTGTTTTAACCACTCCATTTTGCTGAGGAGTCTAGGGGTAGACAACTGCCTCTTTATGCCATGATTCTCACAAAAGATGTTAAACTCATTGGATGTGAACTCTCCACCTCTATCAAACCTCAAACTTTTCATTTTCATATCCATTTCATTCTCAACCATAACTTTGAATTCTTTAAACCTATCTAGAGCTTTTAATTTTTTTTCTTTAGAAAAGTAACCCATGTCATTCTAGAATAATCATCAATTAAAAGCATGAAATACTTGTCACCTTGAAGACTTCTTATTCTTGTAGGACCACAAAGATCTATATGCACTAATTCTGATAGTCCGATAGTAGATTGTTCTTTGAATTTGAAGCTTCTTCTTGCTTGCTTTCCAATTTGACATTCTTTACAAACAACATTGATAGGTTTTGTAATCTTTGGAAGATCTCTTACAGCATGAACTTAACTGGTTATTACTAAGTTATCAAAATTTATGTGACACATTCTTCTATGCCATATCCAACTTTCATTAATATGAGTCATAAAATAGTGACCATTAGCACCCTTAAGTTGATAAACATTTCCATTTGTTCTTTTTCTAGCAACAACCATGGTTCTAGATCCTTTTCTAATCTCACATCCATCATCCTGAAAGATAAGATCGTATCCTTTGCTCCACATTTTTCCAACACTCAAGAGGTTGTCTTAAACCCTTAAATATTAGACATCATTAGTATTATGCTTGCCATCAAAATTGATAGAACCTTTTCTACATATCTTAGTAGATGCATCATCACCAAATCTAACACATCCTTCATCATACTTTTCAAGTTTAAAAAATTTACTCTTATCATCAGTCATATGATTAGAGCATCCACTTTTAATGATCTAGTAGTTCTTCTCCTGTTTAGCATGAAAATCAGATACCAAAGTACCTCCAGTTTTATCCTTTGTCTCTGGAGCGCTTTTCTTCACACATCTCTCAAAGTTAGTAGAAAAAAATTCATCTTTTAAATCCATGAACGAGCATTTATCATCATCATCCCCATAATCAAATTCATCATCAAAAATAATTCCATCTTCTCTACAATAATTTTTCTTAATCATCTTACCTTCGTTTTCCTTATTTTTATTATTCAAAACTCTGTTTGGACATATTGAAGCATATGACCTATCTTTACACAATTGAAACATTTGAAAGGAGAATTATCACTATACTTACCAGTAGCCTTCTTGATTCTTCTTACAAAGTTGGCTTCTATATCATTGAGATCCTCATGATCTAATTTTGTGATCTCCTCTGATTTCCTAGCCTTAAAGTAGTCTCAACTTTTGCACCACTATTTGCTCGAAATTATCTCATCTCAAAAATAGTTAAGGATCCATACAACTAATCTCTTGTATATTGATTCAAATTTGAAAATTCTTCAATAGTAGATACTTTGTGAATATAGGATTTAGGAAGAGTTCTGAGAATTTTCTTTACCACTTGCGGTTCTTTGAGTTCACAACCAAGAACTCTAATGGAGCTGACAACTTCATCCACCCTATGCAAATAGCTTGTAACGTTTTTTTCTTTAGACATCTGCAAGTTCTTAAACATGATCTTCAAATTCTACATCTTAGCTTCTTTAACCTTATCATATCCTTCATAAATGCTTTCTAACTTTTCCCAAATTTGTTTAGCAGTTTTCAAACTCAACTTTCACCAATTCAAAATTTGTAAGACTACTTAAGAGAGCATGCCTTGCTTTACCATTGCTTTCATAGGCTTTGATCTCATCAATATTACTTGGACCATTTGTAGGTTTAGTATATCTAGTCTTAACAAACTTCTAGACATCATATCCAAGATAAACCAAAAAGCTTTCCATCCTTGTCTTCTAGAATGCATAATCCATTCCATCAAATATAGGAATCTCTTTCTTGTGCATCATCCCAGATCTACCTCAAGTGGTTAAGTTTTCTTCCAATTAACCTTGCTCTGATACTAATTGTTGAATGCAAAAGACAACTGAGAGGGGGCATGGTGAATCAGTTGTACCTTAAAACTTCAAAACCCTCATACAGATTCAGATCCACATTAATATAATTAACCTTTAATTTATTATAATAATTTAGCATGAATTACAAATAAAAAAACTAAAACAAATAAACACCATGAACAAGAGAACACTATATTTACATGGAAAACCCAAGATGGGAAAAACCACGATGAGGATTAGCTCACAATATAAAGTAATATCAACACCAAATACAATGGGGCTCGCTGCACAAAGAAAGAGAAAGGATCACTACCAAAGGCTCATTTCTGAAAAAGAATATAGAGAAAAATGTTACACAGAGAAATCCATCTCAATGCAATAGAGAAATCCACCACAATGTAATCAACACCTTCGTAGCATGACTGAAGAATTGTAGACACCTTTTGCTCACTGCATCCAACAATCTAACATATGAAAGCTTACACAATACTTTCCAAATTTGCATAACACTCTACAATTCACATCGTTCACATCTCTCTTGTCTATCTCATCATCTCACAACAACTCAACTATTATTTATACCATCCTCAACCTTGAAACCATTCTCCAAGGTCGGCTATGCACATCGACTGTGCAAATTCAAGTTAGGTCAACACCAAAACAATTCCATGGCAAATAGAAGTGAAGGCATACCACACCATTCCTTATCTAGGACACAAATCTATAACACCATGCTACAAAATGATTCTACAAATAATAAATATCCACCGTGATTAGTGTAAACACCAAGGTCGACTGTTACCTATGGAAACACCATTAAAATTTTAAGTACATGCTTCCATTGATTCAAAAACACCTCATAGACAACAAATGCCACCTAAACATAACCTAGAATATTCCATAAACACCTCGAAATCCAAAAAACTCCTTCACAACAAATTCCACTTGAGAAATGTACACACCCAGTACACTCAAACAACTCTATCATATATTGCAACTTAATAAATTGACTTCCGAAGCAATAAATCTCAAAAAACCTCGATTGAAGAAATATATGAACATTGTCAACACCCCTTGAGATCTACAAGACTTGAAACCAAACTGTAGAGAAACACAGAGAAAAATTATTTCTCCTAGACACTTTTGCAATACATTGTTCACATACTAGTGAACACAAATTATTTTACACAATGATCTAGAACACCAAATTCTGAATATAATGCCTTTGAACACTTCTTTTCAACATATCTAAAACACACATTTAGATCTTCAACCTAGAAGAAGTATAGAGCAACAACAAAACACTACTCTATAACCTAGAGCAACACTGCAACACACTGTTTCCTCTTTTTATCATTTTTTCTCAAAAGTACTTGAAAACCAAGCATCAGAGACACATCCTCATCCCCTTCAATATTTCCTCATCACCACCAAGCCAACTACAACATAACAACTCAACCATATATCCATAGACAAAAGCTTATCAAAGCAACACTAGACGTTGACATCAATAGCTTACTAATGACAACATAATGCAACTAATCAAAGCATGGATAACACCAACATACTCTCACAACAATCTCACCCAATAATGATCTTCTTCCTCCTTATATAGTTGAAAGCAATGATAACACCAATCTGCTCATACTTGCAACAAATATGAGTATAGAATTCTTGTTAGAATGAAATAGAGGTAATTGATGAATGATAGGTTTGTTTTATAGAATTCTTGATATCAATTTGTAGACACCTAAAATTTTATTGACTAGTAAACAACACTATTTAACTAATTCTCACCCTTCGAATTAAATAATACATTATTATTTAAATATTATCATTTCTCTTATTCGTCTATTAATTAAGTGATTTAACATTATTTAATTAATTCATCCTCATATAACTGCATTTCACATCAAAAGCATCAAAAGTCTTGAAAACCCTAATTTCCTTTATTAATTGAATAATACAACATTATTTAATTAATTCACTTTTTCATCAATTTTGACAAATTAAATAAATTATATTTATTGAATAAATTCCTAATATAGCTTTATTCCTCCTGAATAATTAAATAACACCAATTATTTAATTATATCACTAATTCACTTTATTCCCCTAAGTCGATTGAATTATTAAAATATAATAATTTAATTATGTCACTTTCCCCCAAATTTGAATAATTGAATAAAACTATTCAAAACATCATAAAAAATCAAATCAAACAAATGCAACTTTATTTGCAAAAGTCAAACTTGATTTGCACGCTCAACTCCAAAAATATTAATTAATTAATTATCCTCACCCACTTTCATGATTGAGCAAATTACGATCCATCGATTGCTCAGTCTGATTGCTTGATAGATCAATCTATTTCCTGATAGATCAATCTATTTCTTGATAGATCAATCTATTTCTTGATAGATCAATCTATTTCCTAACGGATCAATCTATTCTTCAATCCAATAGATTATTTAATCCATTTCTTCAATCATACTAATTATTTAATCAATTTGCATAGATTATTCCTAGTTATTTCCTCTCAACATCTTTTGACCATCAATCAAGATATTCTACTATGTGATCCAAAGTGTTCATTCCAAATCATAAATTCTATATAACAAACCTCTTTCCTCTCAAAAAGGATCAGAGAATCAATATCATTTATACAACAAAGTAATGTAGAGATCTTATCTGAGCTTTTGACATCTTCAACACACATCTTCGATCAACACACACACATTCTTCAAGATTTCACATGCACAATGGAGGCTTCACATTTATACGAACATCCCAACATCTTCGCAAACACACTCCGACATGGGATGGCAAACTTTCCTTTGTTTTTGAATTCATTATGATATCATAGGATTTCATTGTTTGTTTTCAATAGCTTAGAAAGCTTCATTTCATGAGTAATGGGCATAGATATTGATTGTTGTTTTTGATTTGGATTAGTTTCTATTCAACTCAATTATCTTGTTTATACTTACAAATTTCCCCCTTACACATTCTGTCGTGCTCAGTGGGACCACAGTCCTTAGCACTAACAATTTTTTGAGCTAAATTTGAAGTTGCAGGTCGCAGAAGCATACTAGAGAAATCTTCATGCATAGGTTCCAGAAAATTTTTGCACTTGAATTCATGGTCTAGCGCACTTGATAGTTATTTCTATGCTTTTGAATTTTTCTTGTGCTTTTGTTTTCTGACAGAGGGCACTTTTAATTTTTTTCTGTGCTTTCGATTTCTGAAAAAGACCGCTTTTGACTATTTTTCCTTTGCTTTTTCCTTGTTCAGTTTTGTTCAAAAGTTGAAAGTTAAGTTTCAATTTCTAATGCTAGTGGGTACTTGATTTGAGTGTTTGACTTGTGCTAATTGTTTATTTATGCAGGATTTGCAAAAGTATAACTGATGTTTATCCAAAAATAATTAACACATTTGTTAGAGGGAAGACAAATGATCGAAGAATTCTAATTTTTCCAAGCTTTCTAAGTTAGAAAATCTTATATTGGTGCTTAAAAAGAACCCTACAAACAACATTTCAATTTTGGTGCTCTAAAATGAACCTTTTCCAAGCTTTCTAGATTAGAAAATGCTTTCAAATTGGTGTGAAATAAAAATAAATCCACAAATGAATGAACATTTTGGTTTTAGTGCTCTAAAATGAATCTTTTCCAAGCTTTCTAGATTAGCAAATGCTTTCAAATTGGTGCTTAAAAAGAATCCCACAAACATTTCAATTTTTGGTGCATCTAAAATGAATGTTCAAAGCTTTCATAGTTAGAAAACACTCAAATTGGTGCTTAAAAAGAACCCCACAAACAAACATTTTGATTTTGGTGCTTGATGAGCCTAGTTTTTGGTCAAATTTTTGGTAGAATCTATAGTCCATTTGTTTGTAGTGTCATGAACTTTAGCAGTTGAGTGTTAATATTTGCATAATGTTTCCCTCAAACCATTGACATTGGGTTTAATCCTATCTCTATGAAGTTTTAATGACATTGGTATATTATGTGGATTATCTATATTGATTTTGCGTATAGTTGATGAATGTTCTTTAAGGTGATTATAGATGTGCAATTATTATGCATACTGACATTGGTATGCAAGGCATGATTTGTGGATGCTAAGTTGAGAAAGGAAACCGACAGATGGTCATGCAGGGGAATCATTCAAAGGACTCAACTGAAGGATGACAACAAAAAATTTCCCACGATAGTCAATTATAACCGCCTTGTATTCATGACATTGAGAAATTGCGGGCGTTATTGCAGCACTGAGTCCACATTTGGGCATGCATATCTAACTGGATTCCCTGCAGACGTAACTGCTCTGCCACTCTTCTCCTCATTTTCCCTAAATGGCATCCTCTTAGTTAGTGGGAGTTGACCGCCCTGTTTAGCTAGTAGAATAAATAAGAATTTGAATCTTCTTCTTGGGGGTTCTTAGTTCTTGATTTTTGTTGTTAGATGATATCAATGATGTAATAAGCATTCTCCACTTTTTCAATACAACCATGCTACTACTCTGTTTACACATTTTTCAATGAATGAGATGATAGTCCGAGTTTAAGTATTTGAGTTTGTATTAGTCTTAGTGGATACTCATCTAAGGGGGACCACTTGGTGAGTAATCGATTCTTTAGAATAATTAGTTTAGTTATTAGTTCATGTTTTGTACTTAGTTCAAAATCTGGCATCGACTGTTCTTGCAACCACTAGAATTCTATTTTGTGTCTGTTCCTGTAGCCAAAGTAGACAGAGTAGTTTCCTGTCTTTTCGCCCAAATATTTATTCTTGCTATGCATTTCAGCTTAGCATAGTTGTTAATTAATGCTTAGTATTGCTTCATTTCTTTCCAAGCAATTTACATTCCAGTATCATGTTTCTCTTAGTTGTAGTATAGACATGGCTACTCTGAGTTCCCAGTGCACATACAGTGCTGACCCATTTCAAGTTTACGTCCCTGGATTGACATGTTAAATGCACCTTCATGATGATTGAGATAGCTATTCAGGTTAGATGCCCAATCTCTAAATCATTATAGGAGGCTGACATTTTTGGTGCTATTGTCAGGGATGGTGTCAAGCTAGGAAGTTCTTTGGAGTCATTGATAGTTTCTTTGCCATAGCACTTCTCCTAAGTTGTTCTTAGAATACCCCTTGCTTAGATAAGTAATGATTTGCTATTCTTTTGTTCATTATTTGTGTGAGTTAGTTGATGCTGAGTTGATTTTTCATGCTTTCTTCTTAATGATCTTGATCCATTTCAACTAGTTGAGCTTTCAAATCTATCCAAAAATGAAGAAGAAGAGGAACTATTTCCCTTTGTTGACACATATCCTAATCTCACTAGTTCTGAAGCCTCCACTGAAGACCAAAACGAGATTGATAACCCCTTTGCCTTGGGAATTCATCAAGAATACATGGGTGATACTTCTTGTTTGAGTTTGACATACTCTGCAAGAGTTATGACTGTACCACCGATGATCCTAGGCTTAAGTTATTTCCTACCACTTTAAAAGAAGCCGCACTAAGCTGGTTTATGACTCTAGGCAAAGACACTGTGGAGACTTGGGAGGATATGAAGACAAAGTTTCTTAAAAAATACAAGGAATATTGCAGGGGCAGTGATACGAGAGAAGGTGATATCTTTAGGATGCAGCAGAAGGAAGATGGGAGCTTGGAAGATTACATATCAAGGTTTTTGTTTTGCTTGTAGAAATCTCCACACCATACACTTAATGATGAATCACAAAATTTGCTTTTCTTGAAAGGAATCAATGAGTTGCACTGATGATTTGGACCTGACGGCAGGAGGAGATATCACTCAAGTTCCTTAGGAAGATATCAAGAAAATATGTCAGAACTATTGTAGAGCAGCTTCAAAGAAAGGGAGAGCTTACCAATCTTTTGTGGGTAAGTCATCTACCAGTGAAGTTTCAAAGATGGAGATTACTAATTTGTTGGAAGATTTCAAGAAAAAATTAGCTACTCAACTAGATACACTTTAGGCCAAAAAGAAGCATGAGGAGGAAGAGGTAATGTTGATAGAATACTACCCTCATTGTAGACAAAAGAAGAGGGCCTGCAGATGCAGGATGGTAGCTAACACTAACAACAAGATTCCACCTGAGTTCAAACCAATTCAGACTGAGGAAGGTCAAGTTTACCTTGTTGTACAAAGGAATCCAGGGGCTCCAAGACAAGGTATGCCACTAGATCCACTATCTCTTTTTGGGCCAAACCAAACAGCCAGTTGCATGCAACCATCTTCTCAACCCCAATAGCCTGCTGTAACACCTCCACCTACTAATTCAAGCTCCAATGCACCCAAACCTACTCAACTACCAGCTTAGCCCACACCCAATCCAAATAACAAACCACAGTAGCACCTTGCATTATTTTCTGATCCAAATCAATTCCCTACACATGCTGTGAGTGTAAGTGACATCCATTTGAGTTCAGGAACCACTTTCCCAACTCCTTCCACACCCATCATCACTGAGCTACCTATGGAAGAGGAAGAGGAACCTCTAAACGATCCTATTCAACTAACTATACCTCAAAATCCTAAGGCCACCCTAGGAGGATATCCTATCATTCTTGGAAGACCATGGTTAGCAACAATAGACGCTTATATTGGGTGTCGGTCGGTCAGGTGACATGACTATTTCTGATGGCAGGAATACTAAAAGGATTATTCTTTATCCTCTTGCTCAGCTGACCCATGATGAAGAGGATTTTGTATGGCCACATGTTGGTGAAGAAGCTGAGGAAGTTAACTCAGTAGCGCAACTCATGATGTTAGGAAGAAACCCTTTCTTGCAGCTTCACAACAAAGATGAAGTGTCATCCAATATAATTCAGAACTGTTATGAAGTGGAGGAAGCATCATCTTCTAGTTTGGTCAGGATACTTCTGCCCGGTCTTCCAACAACCATTGTTCTTGCAAATATACTTCCTACAACCATTCTTCTACAACCCCTGTGTCTGCGGATAAACTTCCTATAGCAATAGACTTACTGAAGTCTCATCAGCATGCATTTTCATGGGACTATCATGATATGAAGGGACTAGATCCTAAGCTCTATACTCATTGGATCTACATTAGAGAAGATTGTCAACCAATAAGGCAGCCTCAATGGAGAATCGACCTTGCATTGGGAGGAATTGTTAAAATAGAGCTACAAAAATTATTAGATGATGGATTTATCTATCCTATTTCAGACAGCCAGTGGGTGTCTCCATTAGTAATTGTGCCAAAGAAGGAAGGAAAGTGGCGAGTTTGTGTTGATTACAAAAAACTTAATGCTGCCACTAAGAAAGATCATTTCCCCTTGCCTTTCGTAGATCAAGTTTTGGATTCACTTGTAGGAAAGGGGTACTTTTCTTTCCTAGATGGATTCAGTGGCTACAACCAAATTCAAATTGCACCTGCGGACCAGGAGACTACAACCTTCACTTGCCTATGGGGAATGTATGCCTATTCGATACTTCCTTTTGGCCTATGCAATGCACCTGCAACTTTCCAAAGAGCAGTCATTAGCATATTTTTAGACATCTCCCTTGATTGCATGGAGATCTATATGGATGACTTTACCACCTATGGTGCTGATTTTAATGAAGCATTGGAGAATCTTAGGAAGATCCTATAGAGGTGTGAAGACCAAAACCTATCCTTGAATAATGAAGAGTGATTCATGATGATGCAAGAAGGTGTAGTTCTTGGTCACTACATTTATCACAAAGGAATCCAAGTCGACCTTGCAAAAATCAAGGAAGAGTTCTTGCAGTAATTCACCTAGCGTTCAACACACGAGCTTCCTGCAGCCGAAAGTGGTGGACCTAGCATCCCACCTTTTGGCTAAATTAAGGTACGTACTTTTCATAATAAAGATTTCCACTTTAGTGGAAATCCATTTCTTCACCCACCCACCCATCTTTCCATCCATATCACCTTTCTCTCTCTTTCATCATTTCATTCCAGCTCACTTCACTTTGCTTCACCTTCATTAATTGCTCAAATATTTCTAAAAAAGGCGAAATAGTACTTTCTCTGCATGATCTTTGCAACGCATCCTTCGCATGCCCAGTTATGTATGTGGTAATTCTACTCTCTTAATTTCCTTTTAAGTGCATTTATTTAATCATGGCAGGTTACTATAGGTGATTACATAATATGTCAGTACTTCTAGTCAATTCACCACTCCCTTCTCACATGTGTGGAAACATGTCCAAATTTAGGTTGGGGGGGAATAAAAAATGAAAATATACTGCCCATGTGTAAAATCATAATTTGGATACTTCAGAAAATTTAAATAAGATGATTTGAAAATATGGCTCACATGTGTGAAGTGATGTTAACTAAGCCGCCAATTCTGCTCTCATTTATCACCCCTTTTTCTCGCCTTAATTTCCTTGTCGTAGTCTTGATTTATAAGCAGTAAATGGTGAAAAAAAAAACAAAAAAGGAAATTTAGTCGACACTGGCAATGTAAATTTAGTAGAAAGGTGTTGGCTTTTAGACAAGAATTGCAGAGGAAATAAATTTTGTAGAGTGGCAGTGATTTCAGACAATGGGAGGTGGCTTAATTCGGAATGAGCCCTCAGTTCACGATGTCTTGTTGTAGGATGCACAATGCTTGGTAGAATTTCAACGCTTTGTATGGTTTGATTATTTCATGAAGTTGGATGGCTTTGATGAGGGCATTGCACTCAAATTTGCTTAAACATTCTCTGAAGGAAAAGCCACAGTAAAAGGGTTAGAAGTTGTGGCAACCAAGGAGAGAATTGCAGAAGTTTCAGGGTTACCTGCTGATGGCGAGCATTCCCCTACCTCTAGGGATGCTAGGTTGGCCAAAGCAAAATTTATAGTACATGGTGACCCGCCAATTAGCATTGATAAGCAGGGCACGAAAAGAATGTCTCTGCTTGAGCCATGGAAGTAGGAAACTGTCTACATTATAAGGTATCTCACCTATGAGGGACATTTTTCAAACCTACATTCGATACATTTCAAGCTCCTCTCCATCATGGTATCCGAGACACAAAAAGGTAGGGACAACTCTGTCTCCCACCATTGCTTGATAAAATTATTGAAGAAATCTTTGCATAGTGTATTTGAGATGCCCTAGGAAGAATTTTTAAATGTTGATCAATTTAGACCTGAGGAACTGCAACCTAGGGTTTTACCCCAACCTCGTAGGGTTAGCAGAAGATTAAGCATAGCTAAAGCCATTCCTGGTGCTTCAAATTTTGGTGCTAGTTCTAGTATGAATCCTCCTACAATAGCAGAAGAAGCCATAAACATTAGTTCCTCTGAAACATAGCATTCAGAAAAATTAAGCTCTTCATCTGATTCTAGTGATGATGTCCCCCTACAAACCCTAATAAGAACCAGGGCATAGAGGAAAGACACTGAAATAAGAAAAGAAATAGAAAAATCCTAAACACGGCCTGTAGAGAAAGAGGTGTCGAGTGTTAGGAAGCGAAAGGCTAACCCTATTCATCCTGCAGCTAAAGGAAAATGTAAGAGAACCCCTAGGAACTCAAAACCAGCTGGGTCGGCCTTTTGTATGCCTTCACAAGGAAGCCTTGGGCATGGTGAGACACCACATGGGGACACTAAAATTCCAATGGAACAAGAGCATGTTGAAGAAAAAGAAGAGGATATATTTGAGAGATCAACAAAAATAACATTGGCAGACCTTACTAATATCGCATAGGAGTTTGAGGATGAGCAGGGGTTCCTGCAGCAAAACCAAGAACAAGAGTAGGAGTTTCTGCAGCCACAATAAGGAGCACAACAAGATCCAAAACAAAACTGAGAATAGGAACAAGAGGTCCTGCAGCAAGAAGGGGGCTAAGAAATAGTACCCCCGCAACCACAGACAACTAGACAACTTGAGTTCATGCAGATAGTACCATATGGGGAGCAACCATCAACAAAAACACTGGTAGGAATTCATAACCCTCCTAATTTTACGATTCATGCAGCAATTTTAAATTTATGGAAAGAAATAGAAAGGAGGGAGGGAGAATGGAAACAGGAGAGGAAGAGATTGAAAAAGGAAATCCAAGAGAGGGATGAGGTTATTGAAGAGAAAAATGAGGAGATTGCTACTTTGAAGAAGAAAGTAGATAACATTGTGATCTTGGTGCCACAAATTCTAGAATGTAGAGCTCCTCCAAGGGTTTATGCCTTGCACTTGAAAGAGAAATATCTCTCTTTCAAGTTGTCAAAAATTGTTTCAGATTTAAACCCCTCCATTGAAACTCCTGCCGAATTCTTCAATGCCTACATGATTGCTTCCCTTGAGATGAAAAATTTGTTATGTGAATTCTATTTGCACAATTATGTTGTCAAGCAGGATCATGATTGGAACCCATTGCTATATGTTGGGGACATTCAACTGAGAGCATTTATGTCTTGGGTACAAAATGAGATTAATTGGGGTGAGCAGAAGAATGCTTATAAGAAAGTGGAATCTAACATCCCCTTATCCTTTAGGGATGAGTCAAGCCACCCAAGGGATATTCACAGAGAATAGCTCAAGATACTTCTTAGACCAAGCTATGCTAACATAATCATGCCCTAGATTGAAGCTATCTACACTAATATGAGGTCAAAGTAGCAACAAAAGAGGATCTTGTAAGAGGATACTTGGCCCAACGATGGAATAGTTTAACAAATGATCCAAAACAAGTTGAGCCCCATTCTATTCACAATTATGCTGCAACATTGAAGCAAATTGACATGTATATCTAGATTGGTAGAACAAAGGGGATATTTTGGCTTTCCCTGATTTTCCAGCCACCCATTCTCATGTGGCCAATACCAAACTACAAATTCTACCAATATGATATTGCTACAAAAAGGAAAAGATGGAACAAATTTGACAGATTGGGAGGATTTTATTGGGATCCACACTCATGCTCTGCTGAGACAGATGTTGGCCTGCTAGCAGTCGCAAACTTCAGAGCTTTGACCAAACAAAAGAACAACCCTTCCACTACTGGAGGACCAGCAAGATGTTAGGTTGGGGGGGAATGATGAGCCTAGTTTTTGTTCAAATTTTGGGTAGAATCTATAGTCCATTTGTTGGCAATGTCATTAACTTTAGCAGTTGAGTGTTAATATTTGCATAATATTTCCCTCAAACCATTGGCAATCGGTTTAATGCTATCTCTGTGAAGTTTTAATGACATTGGCATATTATGTGGATTATCTATATCAATTTTGCGTATGGTTGATGAATGTTCTTTAAGGTGATTATAGATGTGCAATTATTATGCATACTGACATTGCTATGCAAGACACGATTTGTGGATGCTAAGTTGAGAAAGGAAACATATAGATGGTCATGTAGGGGAATCATTCAAAGGACTCAACTGAAGGATGATGGCAATAGATTTCCCATGATAGTCAATTGTAACCACCTTGTATTCATGGCATTGAGCAATCATGGGCATTAATGCAACACTAAGTCCATGTTTGTGCATGCATGTCTAATTGGATTTCTTGCAGACGGAACCGCTTTGCCACTCTTCTTGTTTTCCCTAAATGTCATCCTCTCAGTTAGTGGGAGTTGACTGCCCTATTTAGTTGGTAGAATAAATAAGGATTTGAATCTTCTTCTTGGGGGTTCTTAGTTCTTGATTGTTGTTGTTAGATGATATCAATGATGTAATAAGCATTCTCCACTTTTTCAATATAGCCATGCTGCTACTCTGTTTACACATTTTTCAATGAATGAGATAATAGTATGAGTTTAAGCATTTGAGTTTGTATTAGTCTTAGTGGATACTCATCCAAGGGGGCCCACTTGGTGAGTAATCTGTTCTTTAGAGTAATTAGTTTAGTTATTATTTCCTGTTATGTACTTAGTTCAAAATTTGGCATCGACTGTTCCTACAGCCACTAGAATTCTATTTTGTGTCTATTCCTACAACCAAAGTAGACAGAGTAGTTTCCTGTCTATTCACCCAAATATTTATTCTTGCTATGCATTTCAGCTTAGCATAGTTGTTAATTAATGCTCAGTCTTGCTTTAGTTCTTTCCAAGCAGTTTACTTTCTAGTATCACATTTCTCTTAGTTGTAGTATAGACATGGCTACTCTGAGTTCCTAGTGCACATACAATGCTGATCCATTTCAATTTTACGTCCTTGGGTTGACAAGTTAAATGCACCTTCATGATGATTGAGATAACTATTCAGGTTAGATGCCCAATATCTGAATCATGGTTGTAAAGGCCTAGTTATTGAATCATTGTAGGAGGCCGACAATGCTCTAGATTTTTTTTAATTTTTGTTGACCAAAACACTTTAAATTTGTTGAAGAACACACAATTTATTTTGTTGACCATTAAGACAAGGTTTAGAACAAACACTTTGGTTGGTGCTTAAAAATGAACAAATTAAATTCTTGTTTTGCACACTGCAATATTGTTGTCTAAAATCTAGAACATTTCAATTTGGTGAAAATAAAAGAAATCATCAAGCTATCTTGTACACACCTTATTTCACTTTTTTGGGATAACACTGCTTGAGGGGATTAAAATAAAATTGCAATGAAGTGTATTCTATGTTTGGAAAACTAGGTGACTATCCTCTCCCCTCATGCCTTTTCGATGATCTTGGGTGACGAAAATCATCTTGAGTTTCACACATTGTTTTAATTCAAAGCATATCTTTTAGAGGGCCTACCTTTTGAGATATATCCCATGCTAGAGAACTCAAAGGCAACCCAAGTGATACTGTGTTTTAGTTTGCTATATAAATTATTGTGGGTGTGAGGAAATTTCATCACCGACTTGGTGCAGATGCTCTATACCAAAAAATGTCTCCCGCAGTATCTATGTGATATGTAAAAACCCACAAGGGCTGGGAGGCCTCTTAATTGAGTGAATCACCACATGTGTAGACACCAATTATCCTAAAACATGACTAAGAAACAATTTTTGTAGAAGCCACCCATTTTTATCCAAAACATACTCTGAAACTTGGTGCATTGGATCTTTGATTTCAAGAATTTACTTACCAAGTCCGACTTATGGTTGAGCATAAAAACCTCTCCATTCATTGTGTGTAAAATCATCCCTTCGTGTCATGAGGTAAGCCCACCTAGGAAGAAGTTTATATCCCTAGGGTGTACTTTGTATTCACGAAATTTCCAAAGATCTATTTGGTTACTTTGAAAACATCAAACTTTGTGCTTGAATTAATAATAAACACATCCAAACAAGCACTTGACATGGTTTTGAAATGAAAAACCATTTTAACTTAGTGTGAATCCTTTGAAAAGAGCCATATATTTGCACTCCTAAAGGATATCATAAAACAATATCTTTGAAGGTTTCGAAATATCCAGGCTCACATTTCAAGTCACATTAAGGAAAAAGTAAACAATGGAAACTATAACTTTAGCATTTCTACTTCTATGAACTTTGAGCTTTCATGGAAGGAAATGTGCTTAAAGTATAGACATTTAGGTGACATAAGTTTTGATTATTGTGTTTGTTGATATCACTTGCCAAATCCCAAAACAGATCAAACAAAATCATCCAAGCTACTACCAAGTATAGAAATTGGAAAAAAAAATTAAATAGAGGTCTCTTCTACTATTGTTTCTGCCACACTTGCCAAAAACAACTTGCTTTTTCTTTCTATCCCATAACAATTATTGATGAAAATCTATTGCTTCAGAAAAAACTTAGCACACTTGTTACAAAACTGGCCGCACTTGATCTTTTTGTGCCGCATTTGACAAAAAATTTCCAATGTAGTTGCCAAAAAGCTGGCTGCACTTTACCAAAAAGCTCGCTTCAGAGTGTGAAATTCACCAAATTTGAAAGAATACCCACAAAGGTCACACTTGAAATTTATGTTTGCACTTTCTATTCAAAACATAGTGCAATTGACAAAAACCTGGTTGCAATTGAAAAAATTGGTTTCTTTTTCCTCAATCTTACTGCTTTTTCTCTATGTTCTCTAAAAATCAAAAAAATAATCCAAAGTTGGTTACAAGATCCTTGTAGAAATGAAACAATCAGAATCTCAAGATACGCCATATAGTCCTTCATCCATTTTCAACATTCCATCCTACTTTTGGAAATCAAAATCAAAACAAACAAACTTGGATTATTCCCTCACCCACACTTCTAATATATCAATAGTTACTTGAACCTCAAGGCTAGTTCAAGTAAGATTTTCCGCAACATATCCTCTAGAAGAAGAAGTGAAGTACCAATATAGGCCTTTCAAAATTTTGATCCCAAGAATAACATCATTCGAAAAAATTTCTCAAACCTTAGAGTCTTGATAACAACCATATCAAAACACCAACACTTTCACCATATGACCATTTGGTGTCTGACCGCTCCCATTCAACAACCAAACCTTATAATAGCTATCATACAACCAAACTTTGATCTGATTGAAGGGGAACAAATGGACATAATCAGTAGTTTGAGGAGCTTCATAGTCAAGACAAAAGAAACACCAAACCATTGGAGAAACGCAACCAACATCCTAAATATAGAGGAAGAGAAAGAATACCTTGCAGTTGGAAGACCCATATTTCCTCCTCTCGCATGGAAATAGGTATCCATCCTTCATGATCTTCGGCAAGAGAAAAATCCTTAAATGAAAGTATATATTTCGCCTTCCAAACCAAAGTTTATCAAAGGTCACATCTTGAAGTCTTACCACAAGCAAGATCTTTTGCTAAGAAACTTTTATAGATGCTTTTTTAATGGGTGAGCCATATTTGCATACTCAATAGAAAAATCCCCAAAAAAAACACAATTTCATTTCCTTTAAAACATAAAATCCAAAAACAAAAGCATTCCTTTCCATAGTTAGGATTCACAAATCGTTCACAAAAGCTTGGCACCTGTTTATGACAACTATGCAATCACAACATAGAAATAACATGGAAGAAAACAAAACCAACACTAGCATACCTTTGACAAACACCACAAATGACAAAAGTGGCCCATGGGGCTATAGGCGAAGTGACCTTGAAACCCTTCAAAAGAGACCCACATTCAAAGAAACATTCAATGAGGAGGAGATAAACCGCAAACGACAAGAAGTAATAGAGAAATCAAACCAAAACCCAAGAGGTATTGTCATAGAAGAGGTGAATAATGAAGAGGAAATAAATGATGAAGAACTATTTCAACACTCCAACAACCCCAAAGTGCTCAAACTGATGGAAAAATTGTTGAAAAAGGACCCAAATTATTACTTCAAATTAGCTCAAAGTGGTGCTAAATTTCCAATAGACTTTAATGTGGAGGATCTTAAAGATCCTAATCTTACTCCCTTAGGGGATAATTCAATTGTGAGAGAAAAACTTGAACCATGAGAGATTTCAAACATTCCACCAGTCTTCTCGAAAGGTAATGTTCAACAAGTGGAAAACCCTTTGTATAGGAATAAAACTCAAATTGAACAAGCGGTAGTGGTCGAAAAATACCAAGGAGGTCCATCCCAATACGTACCACAAAGCAACAATCCACCAACAAGACAATACATGCCTAAAAACACTTCATATATTGACCCTTCCCAAAATATACAAAATCAAAAAGGGAAATTTCCACAACAGTACCATCAACAAAGTGGGCCATATGGTCCTCGTCCTAGTCAACAATACCATCAACATGGTGGGTCATATGGTCCCCCTCACAATGAATAGTACCATCAACAAGGTGGGTCATCTGGCTCCCTTCCCAATCAGTAGTACCAACAACAAGGTGTGCCACAACACCTTCCAATCAACAAGGTGGGCCACATGGTGCCATTCCCAATCAATAGTACCAACAACAAAGTGTGCCAGAGGGAACCCTTTCCAATCAACAGGGTGGGCCACATGGTCCCCTTCCAAATCAATAGTACCAACAACAAGGTGTACCACAGGGTACCCTTCCCAATTCATCCCATCAACAAGGTAACCCGCTAACGCATCACCAAGGAAACCTTTAATAGGTGTCATCCCAACAACAAGGTGTACCATAGGGTATCCTTCCCAATTCATCCCATCAACAAGGTAACCCGCTAATGCATCACTAGGGAAACCTTCAATATGTTCCATCCCAATAACAAGGTTTATCATTAACGCACTACCAAGGTACTCCTCCACAACAACAACAACAAGGATCTAACCATACTTATATTCAACAAGGAGCTAATCCTCCTTTCACACAACAAGGAGCTAACCCTTCTTCCACCCCATTTAGTTACCAAGGTCCCATACTTCCACAATACCCAACATTTGACCAAAACATGGTAGGACAACAAGGTTACTATGTGTAGGATCCCCAAAAAAATGTTCCAAAAATAGAGATGGAAATGCAACTACAAGTAATGAATAAAAATATATCAAATATATGGATAGGGAAACCAAAGAAGACTTATACCCTTTAGGATATATGTCCATTTCCTTTTGATCGTTCCATTACTATGCTTCCCTTTCCAAAGAATTTTGAAATACCCAAATTTGACAAATACAAAGGAAAGGGAGATCTAGTAGAACACGCATGAAAATTTTCAATGGATTGAATGGAAGTCCAAAAAAATGGCTCTTACTTCATGAGGCTCTTTCCACGTAGTCTTACTGGTCATGCCATGGAATGGTTCACCCATCTGCAACTAGGAATACAAATATTTGATGAACTGTCTACCAAATTTGTATCCCACTTATCATTCAATATAGAACATGACATCACCATCATAGATCTATACAAGATTTAATAGAGTCAAGGAGAATCCTTCACCTCCTACCTATAGAGATGGAGACATAAGGATAGTTGATGCAAATGGCCTATTCCCAACAAGGAACTAGTAGACATATTTGTTTCCAATGTCCAAGCATAAATAAACTACCAACTTACCATGCTATGTACCAAAAAATTCGAAGAAGTAATTTAGAAGGGATTGCACATAGAAAGGGCCCTTGTAGCAAGAGGAGTGATCAAGTTAAATAACCCAAGAGACAGTTCTAGTCCAAATGAGAAACCTAAGATTTGGGCCAAGAACACAAAAATTACAAATGATGGGGTAGTGGATGCTAGGGAAATATGGAATGCACAAAATCCTAATGTACCTCAAAACAAACCTCAAGTGGCACAAATAAGCTATACTCCTAATAATGCACAAAACAATCAACTCACCTATCCACAAAATAATCAAGTAGTCAACAAACAAACATTTTAGGGAGGGCAACAGAGGAAATACAATCAACCAAGGAGGAAGTTTAAGGTATTAGGAGAGCCACTTGAGACAGTCATGCATAAACTAGTGCAACAAAACCTCATCAAGGTCAACGATCGCCCAAACTATGAGGAACCTAGTTTCAAAACACCATGGTACAATGCAAAGGACTTATGCAAATTCCATAAAATTAAAGGACATACAACAAACAACTGCATGTGACTCAAGCACATCATACAAGACTTGATAGACAAAGGAGAAGTGGATGTCGAAAATAATCCTAGAAATGAAGAACTCTAGATATACACAAATCCAATTCTAAGCCACGCTAGGAAGAATGAAAAAGGAAAGGACCAAGACTATCACAACGCTAACTACACTTATGGTGACACAGTTCTAGGTACCCTCTCTCAAGAAAATGACTCTACAGTAGATGTAGTGACTGTACGAGGTAGAGACAATGATTGTAGTGTGACTGCCCATCGAGGGAGAGTTACAATATAGGGAGCCATACCTAATCCCATGACTAAGTCAGCAAATGACTATAGTATTGTGGAACACTTGAAGAAGACTCTCTCCTTGATCTCAATCCTAGAACTACTAAAACTATCACCCACACATAGGGAGATACTAGAAAAAGCATTGGAAGCATCAGTCCTTAATGATCTCAATCTAGATTAGTTTCAAGCCATGGTTAGCAAAATCATCATCAATAATCATCTAATATTTTTTGAAAAAGACCTTCCCCATAAGTCATTTCACAACCAATCCCTCTACATAGAGGTTGGTGTCCACAAAAACATGGTCAAACAAGTATTGAAGATAACAGTGTAGGTCTAAACATCTGTATTTTGAAATTTTTGAAATAGTTGGGGTATTTTGATGATGTGATAGACAAAGGAAAGAGCATTACTATAAGGGCCTATGATGACCTTGAAAGGAATTGAGAAGGGACAGTTAGGCTACTAGTGCAGATAGGACTAGCCGTCTCACATGTTAGGTACTTGATCTTGAGTTTCATTATAACCTCCTTTTGGGATGCCCTTAGATTCATGCATTACAATAAGTTCCTTCAACCTTTCACCAATGTATCAAGTTTCCTCATGAAGGAAAGGAGGTGACACTATATGTCGATCCTGAACCCTTCCAATTTTGTGCAAAATTGGAGAAGTATAATAAAATCTAGCGTATACCCAACAATGACATATCCTTTCAGTCATTCTTATATGTTGACCCTTCCACAGTACTGCCAACCTCCATTAAGACAATATCAAGTGAGCAACCAAATATTGAAACCAAGTTTCAAGTACTTGACAAGGGTAATGGAAATTATCACTTCAACCAAGCATTTTGCATTGGCATGCTTCCACTGAGACCCAAGGTTTATGGAGGCCTGAAGGAGATCAATATGTTTAGGCAATACAAATGATAGTCAAACCCACAATTTTCACCAAGTGGTGGGATATGAAAGATGAAGAGATATTCAAAGAATACTTTTCATCAATGATCTACAAAGAGGACCAAAAGGAGCTAGAACAACCACAACCCATTCTAATTGATCCTACTAGTAAAGGTTACCAAATAGATAAACAAATGGGATATTAGGCAATAGGTGGCCTTGGTCTACACAAACAAGGAAAATGGGAGCCTATCATAGTAGAATAGAGAAAGAAAAATATGGGACTAGGTTATGTTTCAAAATATATGGTTACTCCAAAAACTGGATGTACCTCTTTTAAGAAATGAGCACCTTCTACTAGCATTAAGACATTGGATATCTACCACATTATAGACAATGAATTACCCGTTGAAGATTTATTTGAAAACTTTAGCATTGATAGGTTCCCTATCCAACTTATCAAAAACATTCCCAATGACTATTATTATTTCAGAACAGACTCTAACGAGTACGAATGGGATTCTCCTTCCTTTATCACTGAATGCGATTCCTCCACCTCAAATGATGATGACCTAGACACCTAATGGGATAATGATACCAGAGCCATATTAACCATTTCAATGAACTTCGTAAGCTTTGTGGTTAATGATGATAGCCTACCCCTTTGCTACCCACAATTGATAGATTAGGACCAACAACATACACCTATTCTGGATCAATTCCAAAATGATGAAGCAATCACAAAATTTATGGGACTTTGAACTAACATACCATCCAAAGATCACAACGCAGGGTTCGTCATAGAACTCAAACAAGATGTGTACTTCAATGGGGAGATTGTACCTTCTAGTCGTAAAAGTAAAAAAAGATTTAATATAAAGATCAAAACAAGACCCCCTAGAGAAAACCACAATGTGGCTCTATCAGATCCTGAAATAAAGAAAATAAATGATGAATTTGAAGGTGAAAACCTCTTCGAGGCACCTGAGGATGGAGGGTTCAATATCCCCATATCTGAATATCAAGAAAAGTCAACACTCCTAGTAGAAGAAGCATAATCCATCAATGTTGACATAGCAGAGAACTCAAAGATCATATACCATGCAACATCACTTGATCCTAAAGAGAAAGAAAACTTCATAACATTCATCAAAGACATGAAGATAAACTTTGTGTGGACTTATGCTGACATGCCTGGACTAGATCCAACATTAGTTGTACATCATTTGGTTATAGTGCTTGGAGAAAAACCTATCAAGAAGAAACTAAGGAAAATGCATCCTCAAATAGCACTGATAGTAAAGGTAGAACTAAAGAAATTACTAGATGTGGGTTTTATCAGACCCATTAATTATTCAGAATGGATATCAAATCTAGTACTAGTGTTAAAACCCACTGGGGGCATAAGAATCTGCAAATACTTCTAAGACTTGAACAAAGCTTTTCCAAAGGACGAATTCCCACTTCCAAGTATTGACATGATTGTAGATCTCATAGTAGGACATGAGATGCTATCTTTAATGGATGATTTCTTTGGGTATAATCAGATAAAAATATCTCTTGATGATCAACATAAAATGACATTCACTTGTGCTTGGGGGACCTTTTGCTGGAATGCCATGCCATTTGGTTTGAAGAATGCAGGAGTGACCTATCAGAGAGTGATGAAAACAATATTCCATGATATGCTACACATAATTATATGACTATGTGGATGATATTCTAGTGAAATCCATCAAAAGGGAAGATCACATGGCCTATCTTGCTAAGGTGTTTCACAAGATAGAACAATATAACTTGAGACTCAACCCAAAAAAGTGTGTGTTCAGAGTAACATCCAGAAAGCTACTAGGGTACATAGTGTCAAGAAGGGGCATTGAAGTAGATCCTTCGAAAGTGAAGGCCATATTAGAAATGACTCTACCAAAGACATTAAAATAACTAAGAAGTTTACAAGTCAAGTTGTAATCTATCAAGTAGTTTATTGCACAATTGGCTGAAAAATGTCACCCTTTCACCCATCTCCTACACAAGGACATCACATTCAAGTGGGATGGGAGATGTGACCAAGCATTCCAGCAAGTAAAAGAGTACTTACTCACTCCTCTAGTCCTAATGTTGCCTATTCTAGACAAAGAAATGATACTCTATGTCTCTACAACACAAGCAGCGTTGGGAGCTCTCCTAGCACATCTAGTTGATAATTAAAAAGAAAGAGCAGTATACTACATTAGACAAACACTAGTGGGCTATGAGTTAAACTACTCACCCATGGAAAGAGAGTTCCTCTCAGTCTTATTTGCAACACAAAAGTTGAGGCACTATATCTTAAACAGACAAGTAAAGTTAATTTAAAAGGTAGAGCCATTAAATTACTTATTAGCAATGATTTTGAGTGAGTTTGAAATTGAGTATGTGGATAGAAGGGCCATCATGTGACAAATCATAGCAGACTAGCTAGCAGAGGCACCAATAGAGAATCATAAGCCTCTCATAGTAGACTTCCCAGATGAAAGTATATTGTTGACAAAATAGACATGCCATTGGATCCTATACTTTGACGGGTCCCACACTCAACATGGCTCTGGAGCAGGCATCCTATTTCTCACACCATAGGGGGATAGTATACCCAAGGCATACATAATTGCTTTCCCTTGGCCAAATAATATCTCAGAGTATGAAGCTTTAATAACAGGGCTCAAGATGACTATTGAATGGAGGATAAAAGAATCACAAGTCTTTGGAGACTCTCAACTGGTGATTAGACAAGTGAATGATGAGTACCAAAAAAAAGACAAAAAGATGCTGCTATATAAAAATATGGTGGAAAGCTTCAAGGAATATTTTATCACCATCACTTTTGAATAGATTCCCAGGATCAACAAAAGAGTAGCTGATGCCATGGCAACAATAGGCTCACTTCTCAATATTCCACAAAATATCTCAAAACATGAATTCCTTGTGGAACAACTGCTTGTACCAGCATTCAACATCTCAGAATCAAAATTAGTATGTGTTGTTGTTGGTCCTAATTCCCCATGGTACCAAGATACCTTCGATTACATCCAACATGGTATCATTCAACATGACCAAACAAGCACCCAAAAGAAGACCTTTACCTGTAGGACCTCCCAATTTATGATCCTAGGAGATACTCTATATCATAGTTTAGATGGTATGTTACTCCGATGTATTAATGCAGAAGAAGCAGAAATGGCCTTACAAGAGGTACACAAAGGTGTTTGTGGGTCCCACTCTAGCGGACCTAACCTAGTGCAAAAACTACTGAGAATAGGGTATTATTGGCCCTCCATGGAACAAGAGTGCATTCAATATTATAGGAAACACCATCAATGCCAGCAGTACAGTGACCTCGTTCATGTACCAGCATAGGAGTTGAGACCCATAGTTCTACACCATGGCATTTTTCACAATGGGGATTAGACTTGGTAGGAAATATTTCCCTTGCTTCCTCTAATGAATATAAGTTTATTATTACTACAATGGAGTACTTCACCAAGTGGATAGAAACAATTCCATTAACCTATATCACTTGTAAATAGATATCAAAGTTCATCTTGAAATATTTAATTTGTAGGTATGGAATTCCCCAAACAATTATAATAGACAACAAAACCCCATTCAAGAATCAAGATGTCCAAGAGCTGCATTCCAAGTTCTCTATCCAATATAGATTCTCCACACCCTATTACCCCCAAGGAAATAGTCAGGCTGAAGCATCTAACAAAACCATCTTGAATATACTAAAGATTATTAATGAAGCCAACCGTGATTAGCATTTTCAATTAAACCCAGCTCTATGGGCTTATCAAACCAGTATCCAAACACCTACAGGTAACACACCATTTTCCTTGGTCTATGGATCAGAAGCTGTCTTACCTATAGAGGTCGAAATCCCCTCATTGCGAATCTCACTAAAAGGCATGGTAAACAATGAAGAGTATCAGGTATCCCGATTAAATGAGTTGGAACTCCTAGATGAGAGGTGTTTGAGTGCATTAAACCATCTATAGGTTTATTAGAATCAACTTAAACAAAGCTATGATAAAAGGATCCAGGACATAAAATTTTAGGTTGGTGACTTGGTACTCAAAGAGAATAAAAAGGTACAACTGAATCAAGATGGAAAAGGAAAATTTGAACCCAACTAGTTAGGCCCATTCATCATCACAAAAAACTATGGTTTAGGAGCTTATCAGTTGGCTACTCTTGAAGGAGAACCCTTAGTTGAATTGCTAAACAACAACCACCTCAAGAAGTTCTATACATGAAACACATCACAATACCCCAGGCAAAAGGCTAAAAATCCAAAAAAAAACAAAAAGATAAAAAAAAATAAAAAAATAAAGAAAAACAGTAAAGAGAAATAGAATGTTCTTTAAGTGAAAACTACTTTGTGGTGCTTCTAGAACATGTACCATAGTGAAAACTTGGCAAACATGCACTATTTTTGAATAAGACTTGCATAGTTATCTATCTACTCTAAAACATCCACCCATTCATCCCACAGTAAAACATGTGTCCAACCATGGCTTGATGATTGATTGGGTATTGAACCTTGTTGCACCAACAACGTCCATCTACTAGAGAAAGTAGGCTTATCTCAAATTGGGGGAAACTTCTCAAAACATGTAGTGGATTAGATCCTTCTGTGTCCCATCAAAACTATCACAAAAATAAAAAATATCTATAAAACATCAAAATCAAAACAACTTTGGATTATTCCTTCCCTCAAAATTCTAAGATATCAACATTTTCTTGAACCTCATGGCTAGTTCAAGTAGATTTCCTGCAACATATCCTCCAGAAATAGAAGTGGAATATCAATCCAAGTTATCAATGTTGTTTTAACCCCAAAAATAGTTATGCTTTGAGTCGCACTGGTTGAACTACGAGGTCTCTGCATGTACAACATAGGCAAGGATTAAAAACCCCCAAGGCCTTAGGTCAGTCCCCTTAGATATTTATCATGCTTTATTTTAACTTAGTCAAAAAATACAAAATCCAAAAACATTCACAAAGTACAAAATCAAAAACATTCACAAAAATAGAATAGATAAAAAACATGTTCACATCAAACCAAGAGAACTACGAACCTTTGTGTGTACAATGTAGGAAGGCTTATCTTTGATGAGCCCTCGAGGCCCGAGGTTAGTCCCCTCAAAACAACAAAAAAACATCATAAAAATTAGAAAATCCAAAGCCTATCTCTATCATCACAATCCCCAATAAACTTTAAATCCATAATAAACAAATCATCACATTCACCCTTTGCCAAAGCAAATAACAAACAAAGCAACATCAAAAGTTAGAACTTTCAAGCAAATAATCATAAAGATTTGATCACAATTGGAGAACAACAAATCCAACGTACCAATTACCTATCTTTTGAAAATTTACCAATAACATCCTGAGAATGTCTTAATGGACCCATTCCTATGATAAACATGATCAACACCGGATAATAGCCCTACCCCCAAACAAATATGGCAAGTGATATAACAACATTTTTTTATCTTTTTGTTATCTTATCTTTTCAATTTACATTATTGACTCATTCCTAGGATCTCTCGAGGATGTCCATAAGGATTTAGAGAGGAAGGAATGAGGGCAATTGAGCATCATTTCATTTTGCTATGTTTGTTGATATTTTTGTTATACTACCACGAAGAATACTTGCTTAGTTTTGTGTATGGAAGTTTTTTTGAATAATTTCATGTAGTGGTGGCATATTGGGAACTTAATACCTCTTGTGTTACTAGTCCGACATGTTTTAAAGCTTCTCACCCATACACTCTAACAAAGTTTTTGTATGTCTGGTCTGAGAAAGAATATTCTTTGTTTGTTGAGTCAAAGTCCATGCAATATATACAAAGTTTCCTTGGTCATTAATACCCTGGTGCATTATATCTATTTGCTACATCAATAAGGATTGTTAAAGATGCGAAGCCTCCAAGAAAAGCAAAAACAAATTCATTAATGACTAACAACATCAAATATTATTCACTTCTTATTAAAATTTTCTTCTTGTCACCATTTCTTTTGTCACTCCTTGCACTTAAACGCATCACATCAACTTATCAAAAAAATTGGTTTATTATCCATAATTTTCACCAAATTTCCTGAGGGGGCACACCATGCATGCTATCCCATTGAGGCATAGTGGGGAAAATTTTCAGCAAGAAATTTTGATTTTTCTTTGACACAATTTTGAAAATTGCATTATATAAAAGAGGGGAAAAATGTAGACACCTAAAATTGACTTAACTGGCAAACAACACTATTTAACTAACTCTTGCCCTTTGGATTAAATAATACATTATTATTTAAATATTATCATTTCTCATATACATCTATTAATTAAGTGATTTAACATTATTTAATTAATTCATCCTCATATCATTGCATTTCACATCAAAAGCGTCAAAAGTCCCAAAATTTAATAATACGATTAATTCACTTTTTTCATCAATTTTGATAAATTCAGTAAATTATATTTATTTAATAAAGTCCTAATCTAACTTTATTCCTCTTGATTAATTAAATAATGCCAATTATTTAATTATATCGCTAATTCACTTTATTCCCTTTTTGAATTATTAAAATATAATAATTTAATTATGTCACTTTCCTCCAAATTTGAATAAATTGAATAAAACTATCCATAACATCATCAAAAATAAAATAAAACAAATGCAACTTTATTTGCAAAAGTCAAACTTGATTTGCATGTTCAACTCCAAAAAGATTAATTAATTATCCTCACCCACTTTCATGATTGAGAAAATTACGATCCATCAATTGTTCGATTTGATTGCTTGACAGATCAATCTATTTCCTAATAGATGAATCTATTCTTCAATACCATAATTATTCAATCTATTTTTTCAATCACACTAATTATGTAATCAATTTGCACAAATTGTTCTTGTCTATTTCCTCTCAACATCTTACCATTGTTGATCAATATATTCTACTACACGATCCAAGGCATTCATTCCAAATCAAAAATTCTATATAAAAAACGTCTTTCCTCTCAAAAAAGGATCAAAGAATCAATATCATTCATATAAAAAAGTGATGCAAAGATCTTAACTGAGCTTTTGACATCTTCAACACACATCTTCAATCAACACACACATGTTCTTCAAGCTTTCACACACACAATGAAGGCTTCACATTGATACGAACAACCCAACATCTTCGTGAACACACTTCAACATGGGATGGTAAACTTTCCTTTGTTTTTGAATTCGTTATGATATCGTAGGATTTCATTGTTTGTTTTCAATATCTTAGAAAGCTTCATTTCATGAGTAATGGGAATAGATATTGATTGTTGTTTTTTATTTAGATTAGTTTCTCTTCAACTCAATTATCTTGTTTATACTTATAGAATTCCCCCTGACACACAATCATCAGTCAAGATCTCAATGGATGAAAATTCATGAGCAGAATTCATGGATAGTTAACTAGCTGTACGATTTCAGTGAGTTGAGTGCATGAATCAATTAAGAGGATTCTATTGATTAAAGAAGTGTGAGTGATTGTGAGTTAGACATGATAGATTGGACAAAAGACTGATTTGATTGATAAGTGATTTAAAGTGAATGGGAGTTGAGTGGTGAGGTGGAAATACACGAGTAATTAATAAATAATTGAATTAATTAATTATTAATTACATGTGCAAAGGGGAAATAAATAAAATAAATATATATTTTATTTAGAAGAAAATTATGTTGAGAAGAATAATTAATAATAATTAAATAATTATAGATAATTGTTCAATTAATGCGATTTTGGAAAGAGATAATGTTGAAATAAATGAATTAAATAATTATAAATTATTTAATCAATTTGGAGGAGAGGAATAAATTTAATAAATTAACTAAATAATTAAAATTATTTAATTAATCTAGGAAAAGTGTTGAAATAGGTGATTTAATTAAAGTAGAAATGAAGGGAGAATCCAAATTTTAAATAATTAAATAAAAATAATTTAATTATCTAGGATGAAGGGGAAATAATATTAATTTAATTAAATAATGAAATTATTTTATTAAATTTAGAAGTTGGATTGATGATACCTAATAATAGAAAAATGATGATGTTTCGAAAGAAATATGTTAGTCATATTTAAGTGTCTACATTTCAAAGAAAGTATGAAATAATTGTGATGACATGCCCTAGTTGAATGAAGAAATGAAGAAATGAAGGTAGGATTCCCTCTTAAGGGGTTGACATACAAATAATTGTTGTTAGTCAAACTCTTGAAAAGGGTTGGATAAATGTGATAGAGATGAAGAAAATAGGAGTAGGATAAGAAATATTTGGATGAGAAGGAAGGAAAGGTGAGAGGAGGTAATGAGATTGTGGGTTAATATGGTGAAAGATAGTGAATGAAATGAAATGGATATAAATGAGATAGATGAATGAAAATAGATTGATGTGGATAGATAATGTGCTTTCTATTTTTTCTTTTTTATCACCATAGATCTTATTGTGGTAAATGGGTATATGTACAACAAGGTATGACAAACCAAGGTGACTTTGGTATCCTTTGCATGGACCTTGACTCTGCAAAAAAGAAAGATTGTCCTCATTCATACCAAACATAATAGAACCTTGTCAGTATATGTGAGGGAAATAAAACTTAAAACATAATATTACTAATGTAGAAAGGTATTTAAATGACCTTATATACATAAGAAGTGTGGTCATGCTAGAAGCCATTCTAACACAAATAAGGAACATACATGACCCAATAATACAATAAGAACCATCCACAAACATGTCATATGAAATTAATAAGGTTTCACATTTATTCTCCTCTAATATCATGGAGATATCCTTGAGTAGCATAGGAATAAGACAATAAGACAAATCAATCAAAATAATAAGAATCATTGACCAAACAAATCAATTACCATTAGATCCTCTTGCTAAAAGATTATGTGTTTAGATTGGATAATTTCTATTGTAGAAAGGATGTACTCATTAAGGCATGATAGTTTGGATAAGATAGAATAAGTTTGGTTAGACAACTAATCTATAGGTGTAGGCGATCTCCATAGTGGTACTTTATTTACAATTTTCATGAATGCTTGATGTTTGTAGGTAATGCATAGTTTATTCTTTCTTGAGTGTCATGTCTAGACAATGGAAATTTATTATGGATATGGTGGGTTATATTATATTTTTATATTTTTGTTGTAATATTTGATATTTTTGGATATTTGGAATTTTTGTTATGTTTTTGGATTTTTTTTTGAGGGTGATGATAATGACAATAATGAATGATGAAGAGATATGGATGTGTAGGGAGATCAAATACCTTTTGAGATCTTGTCATTGACCAAGTTAAAGTTGATTGATTCAATTCATTGATTGATGATAGTGATAATGTTGTTGAGGATAAGGACAACATAATGATAGTATTATTAAGATATGAACACGATGATTGGGAAGGATACATCCCGTTGATTGATTGGATTAGATGGATAAATATTTGTAGCTAGGCTATGAGTAAAATATATTAGATTTTTGGATATCATGTTGGAGTGTAGGTGAGATGAGATTGATGAAAAATGTATGGGTTGATATTAATGGAGGAAAGTTTGTTAAAAGGATTATATTCATGGAATGGTGAAAAATGCTTGAAAGTATTTTTTTGTTTTTTCAAGATATTTGATTTTTTTTAGTTTTTTGGAAAGTGTGTAGATCAAAAAGTGAGATAGAAGACATATATCAAGATTTATTCTAAATTAGGATGAAATCACATGCCCCTAGTGTCTATAAATGTATGGGACACTATGATAGGATTGATGAACTAGTGTGATGTAAATGGATATGTGAAGAATAGGAATTAGGAAAATAGATCTAGGATAAGGGTTATTTTCCAAGGACTATCTCACAATAGGATAACATGTTTGACCCAAGTTAGTTGTTCACACAGTGTTATTTAGGTGATGGTATGACATGGGATGTTATATGGTGAAAGGAAATGACCATGTTAGGAGTTTTCCAAAAGCATGTCTTTAAGTATATGCCCCTAGTATTTGTCAAGATCAAGGTAAATAGGGAAGATGGATGAAAATGAAATGAATTGGATGGATTTGGTGTTAAGATAAACTAACATATTGTATGAGATAAGATGCTCCCAATTGGAATGGTACACATAGAATGACAACCACAAATTGGTTTTCATCATGGTACTTGCTGATAGTGCCACTAGAATGGTTTTCACTATTGAACAAATTATTTTTCTTTACTTTTTTTTTTGTTTTTGAATGATCATAAACTATGTGGGACCACCTAGTGGTGTGGATATTGTTGGGTGAATATTTTGAAACCAACTAATTAATTACAAAATGGTGATTTCAATAGTTTTTTGGCAACTTTGTTGGGGAATGAATACACAACTAAATCCTCACGCTTTCGATTGAAGTATACTAGATTCTTATTGTGTTTATAATTATTTATCTATTTCTAATTTTCATTTTCTATCAAAGAGTGCACATTGGAAGAAAGAAGCTACACATGTGGTCAAGGGCACAAGGAAAAATTGATCCTATGTGTGAACTACTAAGAAAACATAACTTTGATATTCTTCCTACAAGGATGAGATCGCCCCTTCAGTGCACAAGGATTTTCCCTCTTACAAATGTAAGATCTCCCATACCAAGTGAAGTTTCTAATGTTCAAAGGGTGTTGTCCATATCACCAATTCAAAGGTATATTATCCCTCCATTCAACCAAGGCACAATGGCTACTCAAGGTCCTTGGGGTAATGCCTTTGGTCCTTTGAATTTGATGCCAACTATGCATGAACTTCCTCATGGATCACACAAGAACATCCCTAAATTCTATGGAGATGGTAAGCAACACCCTGATGAGCATATTGCCAAATTCTATATTGCATGAAGAATTCTTCACGTAGAACATGAAGATGTATTAGTAAGGTTGTTCATTGAAACCCTCCAAGGGGTAGCAACTAATTGGTTTTACATCTTGCTGCTAGAACTATCACAAATTTGGAAACTCTTCATACAAAATTCAAAGAAAGATTCAAGCCTATTGAAGATGCTCATGCCTTATTAGCTCAACTCACATAGATGATGAAGGAACCACATGAAACCATGCGTGAGTTCATGGAAAATTTCAACAAACTGAAAACCTAAATTCCAACTGGTGCTCAGCTAACACCTAAAAATTTGGAGTTCTTCTTCATCAATACACAGTTGCTCGAAGTAAGTTTTCTTTTACATAGAGCGATTCCAGCCACTCTCGTAGATGCTCAAGCGATAACTACTAAGGTGGAGGTTGATTTAATCCTCATTGGAAAAATAAGGAAGGATCTAAATTGATCTTGAGGATAGTCATCTTCAACCCAACCGTCTACAAGCACCATAAATCCTATGGTGCAAAATTTAGAAAATGAATTGCTAGCTATTGAGAAGTAAATTTCTTGAGGTTCATCCATTCCTTCATACAAGGATGTTCCAAGGAGAACTTATCCTAGCAATGCTGCAAGGAACCAAAATAGACTTCTTGCACCACAAGGAAGACTTGCACTTGAAGCACCACCTACAAATGCAATAATGGGATATTATGAATCTAAACAAGAAGATCTTCCACAATCAGAATATCTTTCAGAGAATGGTTCCAATCTCTTCAAGGAAGAGGAAGCAGATGTGGTTGGCAACTCTAACATTAGGTTTTTACAATATGAAGGAGTTGAGGAAGAAGATGAAATTTTTGCTGAGGCCTATGTTTTTTTTAATCACTCACAAAATTAGCTTGATCATCTAAAAGGTGATGGAGCTAAGTTAAATGATCATTCATGACTGACAGTTACAATCGCTAAGAGAGGGACTCCTTTTCCTCCAACCAAAAGATGCAGTAGGAAATAAGCAAGTGCCTCAAATCCTCCTACATATTCTTCTATGTTTAAGACCAGTACCCCAATTCGCAAGCCTCAAAATGAAAATATCCCATATTCTTTGATGAATCCTTATCAAGCCTTTGACATCATAGATCACACAAAGAAGAAAAACATTCAAATCTCAGAAGTTGAGTATCTTAAGGCCAACCCCGATCAATTTGATAGGCTTACTAAGTTTTTCAAAGACATAGGAACTCAACCTAGTCAAGATTCTTCCCAAAATATACCATTTGTTCCCAAACCAAGGCCTCCATAAAAAAATTGTTTCAACTCCCTCATCCATCCCTAGAAAAATAGATCCATTTTATATCTCCTTGTCAGTTAATGGTTATAAATTAAGTAATTACATCATTGATTCAGGTGTCTTCGACAATGTGATGCCAACCAAAGTGGGTGACACTTTGGGTTTGAATCTAACAAAGACCTTTGGCCAATTTTTCTCAATGGAAAGCAAGAAAGTGCCTCTTATTGGGAAAATTAAAGATACACAATTTGTATTTGCTGCATTTCTGGACAAGAAGATTAAAATGACAGTTTTGGTAGCTGATGTCCCAGCCTCATATGGAATATTATTGGAACATAAATTTTGTAAATATGTTGGGGGTGAGATCAATATGGATTGGTTGGAGGCCAAAATACTCGTAAAGGGTGTTATGCAAAAAATTCCTTCAGAAAGGGAAGCCAAGTTTTTTTGTGACAAAATATGATGATCCAAAGGCTCAAATTCTCTTTGAGTCTTTTTTGATGGGTACTTATTTTCTGCAAACTAATGAAGTTTTTGAGTCCTTAGACAACAATTCAAGTGAAGAGTAGGTAATTGATGGCTCATCCTCTTCAAATTAGGAGACCCTAAATTTTGAAGCTATCAGCATAGGGAGTTCAAATAATGTTTAGACTTTAGAATTTTACGACATCTATTCATCCATTGGATCTGGTGCAGGGATAGTCTTTATGTCTCCTGAAGGAAAATAATTTTTTTCTTTCTTTTAAACTACAATTTGATAAAACTAACAACACTATGAAATATGAGGCATTGTTGTTAGGGATGGAGGTTTCACGTAAGAAAGGCATTAGAAATATTCATGCTCTAGGTGATGTTGAGTTAGTGGTTTATTAGGTAAGGAAATTGTATTAGACAAAAAGTGAAAGATTAAGGAATTACCGTAAGATTTTTTGGGATTGCATTGAAGGTTTTGATGTATTTGATATATTTGTGGTTCCAAGGAAATGCAATGTTAAAGTTGATTCTTTAGTAGTATCAACTAATCTTTTGATTCCTCAAAAATATTTTCATGGAACCATGTACACTATTGAGTTGGTTTTCCGCCAAAGTGTTCCTGATAATTTTGATCGTTGGAATATTTTCAATGATGATCATCAAATTGTTGTCTTTGTAGAAAAGGCTAAAAATTTCAATGAATTATATTTTGAAGGATGTGATTCTTCTCCTTGGGATTCATTTTTAGAGGTAGATCAAGGTACTGGTGAGGAAATCTTGCATCTCAAAGGGAATAAGATTCCCAAAGGTTTTGTATCTCTTGAATTTTTTTTTGACAAGCATGATTGCTATGTCAAGACGTAGCAACAATCTAGATCTAATTGCAAAAATTTGAAAAATGCTTAATGCGAGAATCGTCTTTCCTATCCATCATTCAACATGGATAGTAAACATTGTTCTAGTACGAAAAAATAATAGAGAGATCTATATTTGTGTGGATTTCATAAACTTGAACCAATCATTATTGGAGGACAATTACCCACTATCGATAATGGACCAAGTATTACAAATAGTGATAGGCTTAGAAATGTTGCATATGCTAGATGGTTTTTCTAGATATAATCAAGTAGAGGTGAGTGATGAAGATCAACATAAAACTACTTTCACTACTCCATGGGGCACATCTACTTATCGCAAAATTCCTTTTGGCTTGATCAACATCGATGCTACATTTTAGAGAGCAATGGATTTGACCTTTCATGATGTGATGGGTAAGTTCATTGTGGTTTACCTAGATGACTAGACTATCTTTTCAAAGAAACATCAAGATCATTTCCATCACTTGCAGCAAGTGCTAGAGAGGTGTTGACAACATGGTACTTCCCTCAACCCCAAGAAATCAATTTTTTGGGTTGCTGAAGGTAAGATCCTTAGGTACATTATGTCAAAGGATGGTATCAAGATTGATCTTGAACAAGTGAAGTCAATTCAAAATATTACTTTACCTTCAAGTAAGACGACAACCCACTGCTTCTTTGGGAAGGTAAATTTCTTATAGAGGTTTGTTCTAGACTTTATAGAGAAGACTTGTCATATCATTGATATGATGAAAGGTAAGTCAATACTTCATTAGAGTGCAGAAGGAAAAGCTAAATTCAATGAAATTAAGGAGGCTATTGCTCATGCTCTAGTATTAGTCTACCCAAACTATACAAAGGACTTTATCATGTATAGTTACACCTTTGAACATACACTATTCACTATCCTAGTGCAACATAAAAGTGAGGGGATTGAATCTCCTATAGCTTTCATGAGTTGTCCTTTGAAAGCTCATGAGATTAAGTACTCACCAATGGAAAAGCATGCTTATGCTATGGTCAAAGCAGTTAAGCATTTTGAGTTTTACATCCTTAATTCTCATGTTGTTGCTGAAATGAAGAAAAATAGGTGTGGTGGTTGATAAATATGGAATGGGGGTATGCACCCATCTTTGTAATTTCATTACAAAAAAGAGATACCCAAAGGTAAGATTGAATTTCAACCCTTAGGTGAGTCAACTATAATGGATATCTTGTTGTTTTTCCTTATGAGAAGACAACATAAATATTCCTAAAATGCACTTTGGGGAGAAAAAACTAAAAATACTAAATGAACTCAATTATGTAATGTGAAACTTGAATAATCAATTTAAAGCATATTAGAAATAAAAAAATAGACTTTTGACGGATCTGAGAAGGGTAAGTTGATATGTACCAGTCACCAAAAGTTGTTACTGAGTGTCCTCCTAGGATAGATTCATCCTAGGGCGAATGGATCCTACTATAGGGGTCCAAAATTTGATTTCATAGTCCTCTACTCCTAGATCTGCACTCCTGATTCCTCCACATCTCACTATCGAAAAGTTAGAAATAAAACAAGTAAGATTGTATGGCTTGAAAACTTTGATGAAAAATTTGACAACTTTGCAAAACTACACTTTTGATTAATCTTCAATTATAAATCTGCACATACAAAGAGAGGAAAATTGTTTGTTTTTGGTGAATGGGGGTTTTCCTTGGTCAAAACCTGTTTTAGTAATTAAACCTTGAAATGAAATAATAATGAAAGGAAGGAATGATGAATGAAAACTAGCTTGTTGCAACTCACCAAACTCTTTAATGGAATTCCTTGGAGGGATGGAGTCTAACACATCACTCCAAGAATTTGATCTTGCATGAAATGACTTGATTGGATGTTGATCTTGATGCTTGAATGTTTGAAACCTACATCATGATGTTAGCTCCAAAAATATGCATGAATAAACATAAACTTTGACATGATGATAGGATATTGAATGTTGTTGATGTCTGATAAACTGCTCTTCAATGCTCTTGACAATAGTATTTTCTCTTATGAAAGTTTCCTTCTTGCTAGATATTTTGAATTGATAAAATAACTATGTATTTATAGGTATTTCTCTAATTTCTTGACAATTAAATATAAAAGGCTGAAAATTGCAACCTAATTTTGAATCATGAAAATACCACAAAAAACATATTAAAAAATGGGGTCCTAAGTCTAAGGAGGACCAATTCGCCCTTGGGAAAATGGGTTCTATGCACCAAACCTAGGACACACATTTTCCAAGATGTGTAAATTAATGTAATTATTTAATACAGGTTCCCCTTTCAAAAAATGAGATTAATTAGGCTTTTAAATTCATAATTGGGTCAATTAGAGGCTTAATTAAGTCCAATTTATTAAGGGGAGGAAAAAAAGTGTGAAAATGTAAAGGAGTGCATTTTCTGACACTACATTTAGCCCCCACTTTAGTGAGAGGATGAGACATATGCTCAAAATTACACTAAAGTAGATAAATAAACGTCATGAGAGGTCTAATTGTACAACTATTGGAAAGGTAAGGAAACAAAGGTTAAGTAGGGTGATCTATCCCCCAAGATCTAAGATCTCATGGAAAACCAACAAAGGCACAAAGAGACACATGCCTATGTTTAATATGTAATAGCAAGAAAAGATGCACAATCATACAATGCCAAAATTAATGGAAAAAGAAAAGGGGTGGATCAAGCCTCAATTATTTTTCCAATAGGTATAGATTAAGCCTTAGTTGTTTGTCCAAAAAATGTTCACAAGTGGAAACCCACTATCCACTATGCAAACAAAATATACTCACATGGGCTAGTGAAATCCATTGTCTACTAGGTGAGCTCCCAAAAGGGCGCTTGATGGGAAAGTCATGCCAGGTCTACAAGCTCCCATATGTCAACCATACCAAAAGTTATACCTCCTGATAACTTTGATAAGGTGCCACAAAAATGGTGATAAGGCTAGCAAGATTCATTATGCCAGACACTCATACAAAAAAAAGGACCCACTGGTAAGCAAGTTGTGTTATGCTTGGTGGCCATGAAAAAGTTTATAAATACAATAGGATAGGATAGTCAAAGAGTTTTTTCTTAGTTCATGAAAGGTATCACCTTAGGGAACATCATGCTTAATGTCACCAAGGGAGGACTAGTCGAGGATAAAATATTTGTAACTTAGGGAATGCAAGCCATATCATTACCACTAAGAGGAATGTAATATGCCAAGAAAGGTCATGCTCTTGAAGGACATCAAACCTAATGTCACCACCAAGAAGACACATCACGTGAAGTAATAAGACCACACTTTTAAGCAAGCAATGAGCTGGGATGCATATGCCCCAACTTTAAAGAAATTGCTAAACACCATGTTGTGCGCAATTACTTTAAAGTAGAACACGATAAATGCCAATACATGAGAGCTTTATTTGGAAAGCCCTATGTAAAACATATGTTTCCAAGTAGAGATACACCATGAAAGGAGGGTTTCCCCCATATGCAATCCTAAGATAACACATAAGGGATCCATGGATTTGGGGTCAACATATGTCTTCGCTACAGTGATATAATCGAGCTCAAAATCGACATCATTCCCCAAATGACTCATGGAATAATGAGTACAAAGGAAGAATGACACATAGAGTGAAAAAAAGAAAATATTTTGGCTCAACATGGAAGAGACCTAAATGTATCAATGCCTTATGTCATCCCCAAAAGGAAAAGACAAAGCAAGAGAAAAGATAAATGGTTACGACAAATAAAAGAATGTAGATACAAATAGAAGAATCTTATGACATATTCACTTCCTTGTATCCTTGCACCAACAGAGTGACAAGGGTCATCCAACGTAGGCTCACAAACATATAAAGACATGCCAAGAAACACTATACAGGGATTACATTACACACATGCAATCACAAAGAACATGAAAAGAAAAATAAAGAAAAGAATAGTATGGCGCATGCGAGTCAACCTATAGCAGGTCATCTGCATCCCAATATTTTTCATCATATACAAAAGGTTGATAAATAGCCAAAGGGACAATGAAAAGTGTTGTAATAGGAGCATCACTAGGCTCAACACATGGTGAATCACTCTTGTTAGGAGGATCATCACTGTTGTTATAATCTAAGCTCATGGAAGAGGAAAACAATAAATTCAGCTCATTATGCACTTCCTCATCAATCTTAGCAATCTCATCATCATCATCCAAGTTGATCATAACAGGAGGCCTAATGATGATGTCCATTGAAGTTTCATGTTTTTGTTGTTGCAAAGGTGGAGAATCATCATAATTGTTCTCAATTGGTGTTTGATCTTGATTTTATCTTTTTTATTTTCTTCTAATTGACAAGAAATATCATGACGTTTATGCCTATGCTCTTTAGCATTTATATTTCTTCTTGCATGATTTTCAAGTTGTGATTCTGTAGGAGTGGGTTTATCAACAATAGGTTTCTTTTCTTCCCACAAGGGAGGAATAGAAGGAACCATGGAAGGTTGTTCAACCACTTTCTCTTTAGCTTTATAAACTTGTTTGATCTTAGGAGGAACAATGAGACTTATATGGTTATCTCTTGGTCTCTTATAAGAAATAGGTGGAGGATTTGTCATGAATTGGTTTTGGTTACTTGGAAGGGATTTGGGTTCAATCATGGTTTCATCAATGATAAGAGGCTTAATCATGGGTTGAGGCATGTTGCTAAGGGATTATTTGAAAAAGAAGTCCTCACAAGGCTTAATAGGTTCTATGGGTTTGGGCCAAAAGAAATCCAATGAGAAATTCCCATAGGAAGACACAGGATTAAAGCCACTATGATGGACAGTAAATATGTCATTTCCAAATGGAAATTTTAAGTATTTATGCACTACTAATGGGATGAAATCTATGGAGCATATCCATGGATAACCAAGCTTCACATAGAATTGATTCGATGGCAGGATGATGGAGAATGAGAAATTCAATTGTTTCAGTCCAAATTTTAAAGGAAGAGTGATCAAACCTATCGTAGGGGAAGCAAAACCATTATGTGTTTTGATCCATGCTTTAGGTTTTTTATAAGAGTCTTGGTAAAGTTCATGCACAAACAAGAATTCCTCAGTGATCACATTCTCTACACAAATGAGATCAATTAATATCCCATTGGTAGGCTTGTCATTGATTCTTCCATCAATGTAAAGAGGACCATCAAGTGCATGCTTGATTATGTCATTTTGTGGGAAAGAAATACTAAGAAACATTTTGATTTGGCCCTTATGAGGTTGAACATCAATGAAGTTGACCAAATCTGGTAAGTGTTCTTCATTATCACTCACATTGGCATTATTGGTATCTTGAAGTTTGTTAACATTCATCACATCATTCTTGGTATCACTAGCTTTCACAAAAGGGATTATGATTTGGAATGGGGTTGGTAAATATTTGCAAATTTTGGTTGGGTGGGGCAACAAACTTATTTCCTTGATCATTAACACCACCAATTTGTACGTGATTAGAATCAATGGGGTCTTGCACAATATGTTTGAGATTCTTACAATGTTTTGTATCGTGTCCATTTTATCGGTGATAACAGAAAAAGGAATTGGCATTATAGTTAAGAGGTAGAGGCTTAGTGGTATCAAGGGATCTAACGGGAGGTAAGGTAATTAGGTTCTTACTCAAAAGTTGCAACATGATATAATGAAGGATATTGGGTAACGGGATAAATTGTCTACTCCTTTCTCTGAATTGATATGGATTTGTCATTTTTATGGCAACTATTTGAGAGTCAACATGTTGACTTTTTTGAGGTGTATTTAGTTGTAAAAATCCCTTGTTTTGTTTCTTAAATGGCTCAAAATTTCTATGGAGCACAAATTCAATTTTTTTAGGCTAGTTAGAAGAGGTTTTTGTTTCACAATGACTAACCAAATTCTGATAGTCATGAAGGGTCGTGCACAAGTGTTTAAAGGAGAGAAATTTCATCATCCCAAGATTTTCTTGTATTTTTTCTTGCAAGTTTTCAATGAAAATTATTTGAAGATCAACATCGGGGATTTTAATGTTGATTTGTGAGTAAAGCAATTGATAATGGGTTATAAAGTTCATGACCTTTTCATCATCCTTTTGTTTATACTATATTAAATCAACTAAGGTCATCTTGGGACCCATGTGCACTTGGAAATGGTTAAGAAATGTGTCAACAAGCTCATTAAATTAATGAATTGAGTTATTCGGTAAAGAAAAAAACTATTCCAAGGTGGTATCTTTCAAGGATCTAGGGATAAGTTTAGGCAAGAGCTTATCCTTAGAAATGAAGTCACTAGATAAGTCTATGTATGCCGAGACATGGTTACTAGGGTCTCCTTTACCACCATATTTCTAAAATCTAGGAATCTTTGTGCCTTGTGGCATTTGTGCTCTCAATATCTCAAAGGATAAAGGGTTTTATTTGACATATTGTGAAGTTTGGCCATTTTGATTTTGGTTCAATGTGGTAATTTGTTGTTGGAGGGATGAAACATTTTGCAAAATTTAGTTAAGGACAAAATCATTGGTTGTGTTTTGGGACGGGGAGAATAAGGTGGAGGTGTATATGTATTTGGAGGACAAGTGAATTGTAAGTTTGTGAGGGGAGATGGATTAGGAGATATGTACAAAGCTGAGGGGATTCCTAGTGGAAATACCCAATGTTGTATTGACATTGCTAGTTGGTTGTATGGTTGTAGTAACATGTGGGTTGGTGTATGTAGGAATAAAGGCCACAGTTGTAGGAGGAATTTGACTACCACCTTGACTTTGAGTGTACCTCAAATTTTTAGCACAACTAGCCATTGTAGAAACATGTTTATCAACAATGTGAGCTAAGTTATGCACAATCTCTATTCCTTGTTCATTATCAAGAATTTTCCTCATGTTATCTATGACAAGAATTACAGTACCGACAATATATTCAACACTCACAAAGTTTTACAATTTATTTAAATCTTCATCCATTTTTTTGAGCTCTTCTTGAGGGAAATTAGTAAATATTGTGTTAAACATTAGTCACATTATTTCTGGGGAAGGTGGTCATGGGAAATGTGGTATCAAAACTATGGTCCATAATGGGCTAACTAGTATCAAAACTATGAGTGAAAGAGTTGGAAAACTCAAGATCCACAATGGATGTTGTAGCATAGGATGGCATGAGTCTCAAATTACATATCACTAAAGTATTGGTAATATGACACTAGGTTGTGAATATCATACAAGTTTCACCAAACCTAGGTGCACCTAAAATGGAGAAATGACACTATTCAAATGCAACCAACACCCAAAAATATGAAGTGCAATGCAAGTATGTAAAAAGAGAGAAAATTTCAGATTTTAAACATGATAATTTATTGATTATGCTACGAAAAAACCTAGAAATGATGTCTTTTAAATCCAATTTTGATTTCAAACAATATACTTAACTTGACCATGTGAACTTAATGCAAGCAATTACAAAATTTTCTATTTTTTGTTAACAACATAACACAACGAAGCAAACAAAGACAAAATAAAACCCAGAAATTTGGAAAAGCACATGTATAGGGACTAATTCACCCTAGGGTGAATGAGTCCTGGGTTAGGGATCTAAAAACTAAAAAAATTGAATTTCTAAGTTAAGGTTTGAATTCCCTATTTTAGGTTGCACATTGTGGTTTCAGTGACAAAATTTTCCAGATTTGGGTGTCCTAATGCAAATGAAGTTAGTGAAAAATGATGAACAAAGTGACACTTTTTGAAATGCAATTTTAACTAAATTTGATGATGTAAATGGCTAAAAGTACACTAATATGCAAGTACTATGCAAAATCAATGTAATATGCATGCAATTTTTTGGAGTTTTTAGATTTTAAACAGTGCAAAATGCAAATTTAAAACCCTAAATGATATGTAAACTAATGCAATTTTGACAACCCTAAATAGAATGCAAATTAATGTAATTTCAATGCAAAATAATGCAAATCCGAGATCTAGGGTTTGAATGAACTCTAAATCAGAAAGTTGATAGTGCAAAAATGTTGGGTTCACCAAAATGAAATGAAGAAAAATAGGGGTGGTGGTTGATAAATATGGAATGGGGGTATGCACCTATCTTTCTAATTTTATTAGAAAAAAGTGACCCCCAAAGTTGAGATTGACTTTCAACCCTTAGGTGAGTCAACCCTAATGGAGATCTTGTTTTTCCTTATGACAAGATGGGTAAATATGCTTGAAATGCACTTTGGGGAGAAAAACTAAAAATACTAAATGATTTCAATTATGTAATTTGAAACTTAAATCATCAATTTAAAGCATATCAGAAATAGAAACAATAGAATTTTGGTAGATCTGAGAAAGGTAAGTTGATGTGTACTAGTCATCGAAAGTTGTTACTAAGTGTTCTCCTGGGGTAGATTCACCCTAGGGTGAATGTGTCTTGCTACAAGGGTCCAAAATATGATTTCACAGTCCTTTGCTCCTGGATTTGCACTCTTGATTCCTCCGGATCTCACTATTGGAAAGTTGGAAATAAAGCAATTAAGATTCCGTGGCTTGACAACTTTGATGACAACTTTGACAACTTTACAAAATTGCACTTTTGATCAATCTCCAATCCTTCTTCACCTACAAATCTACACATACAAAAAGAGGAAAAAATGTTTGTTTTCAGTGAATGGAGTTTTGCCTTGGTTAAACCTTGTTTTGGTAATTAAACCTTGAAATGAAATAATAATGAAAGGAAGGAATGATGAATGAAAACTAGCTTGTTGCAACTCACCAAACTCTTTAATGGTTGCCTTGTAGGATTGAATTCTAACACATCACTCCAAGGATTTGATCTTGCATGAAATGGCTTGATTGGATGTTGATCTTGATGCTTGAATTGATGCTTGAATGCTTGAAACCTACATCACAAAGTTAGCTCCAAAAACATCCATGAATGAACATAAACTTTGACATGATGATAGGATATTGAATGCTATTGTAGATGATTGATAAATTTTCTCTTCAATGCTCTTGACAATAGTATTTTCTCTTGTGAAAGTTGCCATCTTGCTAGATGTTTTGAATTAATAAAATAAATATGTATTATAGGTATTTCTCTAATTTCTAGATAATTAAAAATCAAAGGCCAATAGTTGCAACCTAATTTTGAATCATGAAAATACTTCCAAAAACATGTTAAAAAATGGGGTCCTAAGTCTAAGGAGGACCTATTCTCCCTTGGGTGAATGGGTCCTAGGCCCTAAACCTAGGACACACATTTTCCAAGGTGTGTAAATCAATGTTTTCAATTGTTTAATACAAATTCCCCTTTTAGAAAATGGGATTAATTAGGCTTTTAAATGCATAATTGGGTCAATTAGAGGATTAATTAAGTCCAATTTATTAAGGGGATGCAAACAAAGTGTGAAAATGTAAAGGAGTACATTTTTTGAAACTACAGTTGCATTGTTCCTTGATTCCATGGTCAAGTCTATCTTGACTTAACAAGAGTTTGGAACTAAAAGAGGAAATTAGATTGCCAAAATCTAAGAATATGAAATGGAAATTAATCCCACTAAGTTGGTTCATGGGAAAGGTTTGTGTCAACTGATTGCTGATAATAAACCTAAATAATTATTTGAGGATGAGGAAGTGAATACTGAAGATGTTCCTATAGTCTCTTTTATAAACACGACTGATGAATGGTACACAAATTTTGCACACTTCCTTACCTATGGAGAATGTCCCGAGCACTTGTCATTCATGGAAAAGAGGACAATCAAACTCAAGGCTACAAAATTCATTCTTTTGGACAACGATTTGTATAAGTGATGGGAACTTTCTTTGTTGTGTGGATAAAGCACAACAAGGTATGTTGTTGGAATCATTTCAAAATTTAGCGTGTAGAGGAAAATTTTCAACACCAATCACTGCTCACAAGATTTTGCGAGCAAAATAATACTGGACCACACTCTTTGAAGATGTGTACAACTGGGTATGTAAGTGTGAGTTATGCTAGAAGTTTGTGGGGAAACCCAAACTAGCAACACTTCCCATCAAGCCGATAGTAATTGAAGAGCCCTTTCAAGAGTGGGGTATAGATTTCATTGGTGTAGTTAACCCACCATCAAGTGCAAGGCATAGCTATGTTCTCACGACTACTGACTATTTCACCAAGTGGGTGCTAGTCAAGCATGCTACTTCAAAAGTGGTATGTAATTTTCTCAAGGAAATATTATTTCAAGGTTTGTTGTTCCAAACAAGATAATAACAGATAATGCTACTTCCATCTCATCTAATGAAATAATAGAGTTTAGCGTCAAATATGGGATTGATCTTTCCCATTCTTCCAAATATTACCCCCAAGGGAATGGTCAAGCAAAATCAAGCAATAAGAATTTGGTTACCATTATTAGGAAGTTGGTGGATGAAAATCAAAGGTCTTAGCATAAGGAATTGCATGAGGCATTGTGGGTAGATCATATTACCCCCAAACGGGTGATTGACATTGTAACTAAGGGTAATTTCTAAGGATTAGATTAGATCAATTGAATTGAAAGCCAAATGATAAAAACCCAAAGTAGCTACAAAATACAAAGGAAATACATGCAAGAACGATTATACCTGATCGCCGAAGTCTCCATGATTCATTTTTGTAGCACCTTCTTACTTGCTGGATATTGTTGCCCTCAGATTCTTTGTTCGAGCAATATGAAAATGCCTAAGTCCTACAACAAGCCTTGAAGGATTTGCATAAAGTCTAAATGCCTATGTCTATTGCCAATGCCTATGTCTAAAACAAAATGCCAATATTGAAATACTACAATTGCCTATGACAACAAATGTGAAACTAAGTAAATGCCTATAATAATTACGGAAAATGTCAGCATGTGTGTCCTTGAAAACATGAGAAGAAGATGGCATTTTATAGAAAATGCCATTTCAAATGGACGGACGAGATAAATCAATGAAATGAACGATCCAGATTAAACCTGAGAATCCCTAATTAGGGTTAGGGAAAAATCCTTAATCGAACGGTCAAAATAAAATCGGATCGACGGTGGAGAATAAATGAGACAAATTAATTAGAAAATAAAGATTTTCGAAAAATCAAGAAGATAAGATTGCCTGATTTGCCAGATTCGAAAAATCAAAGAGATAAGATTTGGACTGAAGATAGGATTTGGAAAATCAAGAATCCGATTGTTTGATTTTTGGAAGATTAATTACTAATTTGAATTAAAATAATTCAAATTATGGATTTTGAGAGATAATAAATAATTTTTTTAGATTATTTATCAAAAAGGACCGACAGTTAAGATTGACATGACATTTTAAATAATTTAATTTATTTAAAATGAGAAGAATATTACTTAGCAATTAAATAATTAAATTTAATTATTTAATTTAGCAGATAAGACCAATTAATTAAATAAATTAATCAATTTATTTAATTAAGATAGTTAGTGACGTATTAAATAAATAAATATAATTCATTTATTTAATAATCAGGAAGAATTAAATGCGAAAGGGAAATTAAATAAATTAAGAAATTTATTTAATTAAAGGAAGACTTAGACAATTAATGACGTATTTAATAAATAAATAAAATTTATTTATTTAATAATCATGAAGAATCAAAGGACATGAATTAATTAAGTAATTATGAATTATTTAGTTAATAGTTGAATGTGGACCAAGAACATAATTAAATGTCACAATTATGCTAGGACGAAAGTGGTAAAAATGAAGCTTGCAGGCCTAGGTCATTTTTAGGTGTCTACATTTTGCCCCTCTTTGTCATAATGTCGCTTGTCGCATTGTGACAAAGAAAAATAAGCCAAGAATATGCCCCAGTGCAAAATAAGATGAGGAAGAATGACGAGGAGGGTATCGGTATGCCCCCTCGAGAGGACAGACAGGCTCCAAGAACATGGGTGTGCTCTCAAAATTGATGAGAAGACTTAGAATATGAAGAGACAAAGAAATGTTAGTGCAAAAGATATGGATGATGAGGGTGAAGACTAGATGAGAAGACAAAAGGAGATGCATGTTAGTTCCTAGACCAAATCCTTCAAAACATTGCCATAGGACTTTAATATTTATTGCTCTTAATCATCATTGGGCAGATTGTTGTGATGGCCAACAAACACCATGATATGACATAGATCAAGGTGTGCAAGGCCGTACCATCACATAAGACAAGTAGTCACAGACAAGAAGATCATGACTCATACCAAGAGCGTTATTGCCCCAGTCTTTGTTAGAATCAACCACAAGCAGAAAAAGACAAAAATGACAAGTCATGAAACGTCGTTGCTCCTCTAAATCCTGTTGCCAGGACATCCTTGAGGAACTAGCAACATGACTATCAAAAGAAATAAGATAAAGCCATTATCATGATACGTCGCTGCTTTTCTAAATCCTTTTGTCGGGATCTCGCTGAGAAACTAGTAACATGAGTGTCAAAAGACAAGACAAATGTCATAATGCATCGCTGCTTCTCTAAATCCTGCTTAGTGGGATCTCGCTGAAAAACTAGTAACATGATAAAAAGCCAAAAACAAATGCCAAGTATTTGCCAAGTGTGTCTAGATGCCGAGTGCATTGATGTGTCAATGTAAATTTCAATGATGCCAAGATGACAAATGCCGAAGGTTTCCATATTTAGGAAGGACACGTCCTGAATAATGTCGATGTCTAGGAAGGACACATCCTAAAACACCAATGTCAAAGTTTTGTTCTTCAGAAGGACACATCTGAAAGAACGTTGTTGTCGAGAGGAATGATCCTTAAGTGTCAGAAAGGATCCCTCGAAAATGTCAAATGATAGGGACGATGCCTAGGAAGGACACATCCTAAGGCACCAATGTCAAAGTTTTGTTCTTCAGAAGGACACATCTGAAAGAACGTTGTTGTCGAGAGGAATGATCCTTAAGTGTCAGAAAGGATCCCTGGAAAATGTCAAATGATAGGGACGATGCCTAGGAAGGACACATCCTAAGGCACCAATGACAGAGGTTATTCTTCAGAAGGACCCATCTGAAAGGTAACCAAGATTTGATAGTTTGACTGGTTGCGATAATTTGACTTGTTTTGACTAATTTTGACTTGTGTTGATCATATGACGATAATATACCATGGTGATACGATTGTCATGTTGAATGAATAATTGCCATACTTTGTTTTAGGAGTTTTCCCATTTGGAGAAATGATTTGTCGTGACTAGCAGATTTTTGACGTGTGTGCCAGTGTAGTGTCATGAACCCTAATGGACTAACCTAGTGCGGCCTCGGGGGTTCATCGATAGATGGCCTTGCCTACGTCATGTACTTAGAGACCTCGTAGTTTGACAATGACATGGACTGACTGACATGACTGACTTTGACTCCATTTTTAGGATTTTGACATTGATTTGAATGTTTGTGTTTTTCTTCAGGACGTTTTATGATTTTTAGGTCTTTTTTCAGGACATTTTATGATGTTTTTGGTCTTTCTTCAGAATATTTTATGATGTTTTTGTCTTTTTTTTTAGGACATTTTATGATGTTTTTGTCTTTTTGACGTTTAAGAGGATCATGACAAATGCATATGACTGATTCCTACACATGAGAATCCAAGGAAAAACATGATTGTGCCCCTAGTCAAGCTGAATACCAATTGACAGGTGATGACAACGTTGTTTGACGTGGGAAGGACGCATCCCGAAACAACGTGAGGACGATGACGATAATGTGACGAAAGTATCGTGGTCTACAGCCAGGCCAGGAATGCAGTCAAGTAAAATTTTGGATAATGTGCTTGTATGAATTGGACTCATTGCATTTGGAATGACTTGGTTAGGGCTAGATGGGATGATGAGTTATCCTTAGACCGTTTGACAAGGGAAAGCCAAGATAGGTGACAAGCATAAAAGGACAAAAGGTGGCCTTGGTAAAGGACGAGAGACATGAGACTAAGGGAATGTCATATGGTTTTCAAGGACTATGTCATATAAGGACAATAAGACTATGACAGTCAATGACATGATGTTTCATGAATGTGTATGACCGAAGGATAGACATGTCAAGAGTTTTCCCAAAGCATGATTTATGTGTGCCAGTTTTATGTCAAGACCAAGGTAGGTGGGAAAATGGACGGAAATGATAGGGCTTAGAAGGATGTCAATGTCATGAGGAAGGCATGGGAAATGAGATGACTTGCCCCCAAGTGTAAGAGTCCACATAGACGATTTATTTTACACATGACGCCTATTTGCCAGGTTTTCATCATGGTACTTATCCAGGGCTCCTGCTTGCAGGTTTTCACCATTGGATGAAATTTTTCTCTTTACTATTTTCTTGACTTTTTGATTTTTTGGTGTCACCAAGATGCTGTTTGCAGGTTTTCATCGGGTGATGATTTTTTAATTTTTAATTTTTTGTATTTCGATATGTGGATAGCCTGGATGCTTTAGATAACCCATCTGAATCCATTGACAGTGCTGATGTAGAGACTGGTGTCATGATATGCCAATAATGACCTTCTGAAGGAGTTGTCTTGTCGGGATCGTAGCACTTGTATACAACTGATCGATGTCATTGTGATCCTTTCTGATACTAGAGTTGGCCTTATCAAAATATGCACATCGCAATAGAGTGCCATGAGAGTCCTTGTGGTAAAGAGTTGCTGCCATGATGTGACAGATTTGTGATGTGGGATTTTTGGACTTTAAACAAGATGTAGGGTTATGACGAATGATGGTAGACGTGGAAAATTTGTTTGGACATTTGGACGAATCACTTTTTATTTTCCAAATTTGGGATGGTGGATAACGGATTTTGGAGGGATGGTATTTGGAACCAACAGTTTTATATGCCTTATTTGATGACCATTTTGAAGGAGGTGGACATATGTTATATGTGGGAGTCCTCTTGTATTGTGGCTCCACATTGTGATTGAATTTTGTATTTGACTTGGTGTCTTTGTTTGATCCATCTTTCTTTGGGATCCATTTTAATTTTATTTGTCCACTTGTCCTTTTGTTTGATTCAATGGCCTTTGACATTTGATTATGATCTTTTGACTTGTAAGACTTTTGTTTTTGTTGGTTCCAAAGGGGAGGTTGATTCATGATAGAATGATGGTTTATGGTGTGGGTGGAGGGGGTGTTGGCAGCAATCTTATGACAAGGATTTCTCATGGACTCCATTTTGACATTTGTATCTGACAAGGTTTCCCCCAGTATCGAGGAGGTACCACTGACATCGTTTGATTTGCTTTCTAAGGAATAATCAAGACCTTGATGTCTGTAATTTGCCTGAAGCTGTATTGGTTCTAGAATACCTTGCTTGTGTATGCCTAGTCCTTTGCCTTGATATTGCATGCTTTGACAAATTCTATTTGTGATGGGGTATTTGTTGTTTTGAAAGCAAGATGCTAACCCATCATTAGGTATGTGGATACTGTCACTTGTAATATTTTCATCTGCAAGAAAGCCTGCTCTGACAAAGATAGATGACCCTAGTTGATAACGTGTCTTAGCTTCATTGTCATGTTGGACATATTCCTGACTGATATCTTTGGTCTGATCATGTGACATGTCAGGTTCAGATGATTCTGTTGGTGCTTCCAAGACAATGTCGAAGCCATCATTATTTTTAGTGTCATAGAGTCCAATGATTTTAGCTATAACTTGATCATATGCAAGCATGTCCCTCGTGGAAGATTTTTGTTCTAGAGGAATATCGTCTATGTGTCCCATGGAGGCAAGTGTCTCATCGTGGGAAGTGTCAATAGTAGAGGCTTGTATAGGGTCAGCAAGTGTTTGATCATAAATGGCATAAAGGTTAAGGAGTGGATCATTTTGGACTTCTTGGTCAATGGTAGGGTCTTGGTCGAAGATGGGGTTGTCATGAATTTGGACTTCTTGGTCAATGGTAGGGTCTTGGTCAATTATGGGGTTGTCATGGATGATACAATCGAAAATAGGGTCATGGGATGGACTACCTTGTTCTTGACATGAGGGTGATGTTATAAGGTTATGATTTGTACTTTCATTTTGACATGTATTCTCAAGTTTATTAAATGGGATTTGACTTTGGACTATGAAAGAACTTTCATGACTAGATGTGGCTTGTGAGGGGATGACTTGAAAAGGATTAATGAATGATGGACTAGGATAGGATGTGGGGACTTGGACTGGACTAGTATGTGAAGGACTAGTATATGACATGGGTACTTGCATTGGACTAGTATGTGAAGGATAAGGGTATGACATGGGGACTTGGACTGGATATGTCATGGAGTCTTGGACTGGATTAACTATTGAAGGACAAGGATATGACGTGGAGACTTCGACTGGATTGGTGTAAGGTTGATTGAAATAGGACATGGAGACTTGGACCGGATCGGTATGGTATGATGTGGGGACTTGACATGAGTTGGTAGATGGTTGATAAGGGATGCAGACTTGGACGGGATTAATAGGTGAAGAGTCAGAATATGACATGGAGGTTTGGAATGGACTATTGGACAGTTGGCTTCCCTTGTCAAGGTTAGGATAAGGGTGATAAGTGGACGTTTGTTGTGAATTAATGGTAGGATTTATGTCGAGTGAATTTTGGTAGTGAGGGTAGATGGACGGAGGACTAGGACTGATGGGTTGTTGGTATGAAGGACCTTGATTTTCGGCTTGGATAAATTGTCTCCTAAAGTCTGAGGCTTCTTGGTATTGACCTCTACAGAGTAATTCGTATTCAATTTTACTAGCAAGCCTATCCATATCTTGGCGAAGGGAAGACAAGGTGGTGGATGTCATGATGTTGTTAAATGCAGAGTGATAATGATGTTTTTCTAAGGGAAATGACTAATGCAAGGTGATAAAATTGGTCAAGAAAGGATGCCAAATGTTAAGGTGACAATGAAGATGTTGACTAAGGAAAATGACCAATGCCAAGTCTAGATACCAAATGAGGACTATGATGGACAATACCAAGTCTAAGTTCAAAATGAGGACTGAGATTGTGTTTTGATGTCTTGTTGAAAAGTTTGAGTTGTCCAAGGTCGATTGTTTGTGTCCAGATTTGTGAATATTGTGTATAATGTTTTGAAAAAATCTAACAAGCACTTGACAAACACAATGTTTTGGGTGTAAACAAACACACATAAGACAAGTACAATCCTAAAAGGCCAATAGGCCAAGGGTTTGTATACTTGGTATAGCCCACCGATATACCCCGGACTGGTGATAAACACCTTTCCTTCTCGAGAGCGGATAGCTTAGAATTTTGGTGGCATTGGTTCCCCTCCACGACTCATTAACATCATTCGAGCACACCAAATTCGAATTCTTGGGTAGTGACTTCCCAAGAACTGCTATCTCTACTCAAAGGGATCAGTAGTGAGTGTCTTCGGGCATGATATTGTACCCTGCACTATACCAAGCAACGACCAATAGAACGGTTGGACACTAAGACAAGAGGTTTTTAATTCGGGCATTCCGTTTGTGGGGCGTGATCCATGCGGCGAGAGTCCCCTTTCGGATCCAACTCGTCGGAACCACGCTCGTGATTCTTGGGCTTTCCCCAAGAACCCACTTTTATATACCGGCTGGAAGTCCCTCGGTGTCAGGGTGCTACCGGTCTGAGTCGTCCTGGGGTGAGTACTTTTTCCCACCAGAACAGACCCAAGTTCTAGAGTCAGTAACCGTTTCTCTTACACGCAGGATCGCACGAATGCGCAAGGGGAGAGGATACTCCGATATACCGAATCGTGAAGGGTAATTAACAAATAAAGATGGGTCTGGTTTTCTGATCACGAGGTTTTCACCAAGTGAGAGCATACTCACCTACCATCTTGCAAGCATAATCAATCAAAGAAGACGTGTTCTTTTTATATGCACCAAAATCAAATGTTTGCTAATCTATGAAAGAAAAACAAGCACAATGTTTGTTTATCTTGTCTTCGACATTCGAATCTGCAAACAATGAATTAGTAATCTCTTTAATCAATGGTCTTCGACACATGAATGGGGATCGCCACACGCTACAAGAGAAGATTAGTAACACAAAAATAAATAAATAAATAAAACATTAATGACAGCAGCAAATTAAAACAGCGATAACTTGCTCAAAACTTAACAAAATTTTAAGTGGTAGATATCCATGGAAAGCTAAATGATAGAGCTTCAAAACCCAGAAACTTTTTCCATGATTCTGCACAAAAAAAATGTTATAGACAAAAGAAAAACGCGGGTTTAAAAATTAAATTGAAAAAAACTGCGATCACTAAAATGCCCATAACTTTCTCAAATCTCAATGAAATTTAAAATTGTTTGATGTTCTGGAAAGCTGAAAGCGAGATCTACAAAACTTAGAAACTATTTGAAACTATTTTATTCGCCCATTTTTCTGTGCTCTAATGAAGGTGACGGGATTTTGTATGACGTCTTGGCTGTAACCTGCAAAATAGTGAAAGCAAACAAGAACACACACAAATTTCTCTACAAAACGTCGGGTTCACCAATGTAATCAAAAGATTTCTTCAGATTAGGAGAGTTAGCAATAGACAATAAATAATAAACGAAATCCAAATATTTTACGAAACACAAAGGAAGTAAACGAAAGAACAATTATACCTGATTGTTGATACCTCCATGATTCCCTTTCGTAATACCTTCTTGCTTGCTAGAAAATGTTGCCCTCAGATTCATCTTTCGAGCAATCTAGAAATGCCTAAGTCCTACAACAAGTCTTGAAGGATTTGATATGTCTAAATGCCTATGTCTATTGCCAATGCCTATGTCTAAAACAAAATGCCAATATTGAAATACTACAATTGCCTATGACAACAAATGTGAAACTAAATAAATGCCTATAATAATTACGCAAAATGTCAGCATGTGTGTCCTTGAAAACATGAGAAGAAGATGACATTTTATAGAAAATGCCATTTCAAATGGACGGACGAGATAAATCAATGAAATGAACGATCCAGATTAAACCTGAGAATCCCTAATTAGGGTTAGGGCAAAATCCTTAATCGAACGGTCAAAATAAAATCAGATCGACAGTGGAGAATAAATGAGACAAATTAATTAGAAAATAAAGATTTTCGAAAAATCAAGAAGATAAGATTGCCTGATTTGCCAGATTCAAAAAATCAAAGAGATAAGATTTGGACTGAAGATAAGATTTGGAAAATCAAGAATCTACCCGATTGTTTGATTTTTGGAAGATTAATTACTAATTTGAATTAAAATAATTCAAATTATGGATTTTGAGAGATAATAAATAATTTTTTTTAGATTATTTATCAAAAAGGACTGACAGTTAAGATTGACATGACATTTTAAATAATTTAATTTATTTAAAATGAGAAGAATATTACTTAGCAATTAAATAATTAAATTAAATTATTTAATTTAACAGATAAGACCAATTAATTAAATAAATTAATCAATTTATTTAATTAAGATAGTTAGTGACGTATTAAATAAATAAATAAAATTCATTTATTTAATAATCGGGAAGAATTAAATGTCGAAAGGGAAATTAAATAAATTAAGAAATTTATTTAATTAAAGGAAGATTTAGACAATTAATGACGTATTTAATAAATAAATAAAATTTATTTATTTAATAATCATGAAGAATCAAATGACATGAATTAATTAAGTAATTATGAATTATTTAGTTAATAGCTGAATGTGGACCAAGGACATAATTAAATGTCACAATTATGCTAAGACGAAAGTGGTATAAATGAAGCTTGCAGGCCTAGGTCATTTTTAGGTGTCTACAGACATGTCTCCATTTTAGCTCTTGTATGGGATGAATGTAGAAATACCTATCACACTAGAATTGCTTGCTTTGAAATTGGCTAAGGCCATTAAAGATGAAACTTTTTAAAAATTTGTTGACAAGCACATCATGTTTCTTACTGAGCTGGAAGAGAAGCGCATACAGGTGGTGGGTCACATTATGGAACACTAGAGCCAAGTCAAAAGGATTTTTGATGAAAAAGAAAAGTCTCATGATTTCCAAATCAAACATCAGATTCTATTTGGGATAAAAGAAGAGAACCAAAAGGAATTCACATAAAGTTTGATTCTTTGTGGAGAGGTCCTTTTACAATTCATCAACTCTATGGTGAGAATATTTTTCTTCTAGCGTGCCAAGATGAAACACCATTTTTGCCTCACAGTAGACAACATCTGAAGCTTTTCACTCAGTGAAGTGCCAGATAAGTTTGTACATAATTGTATAGTTTTTTGTCTTTTGTGTCTTTTTTTCACCCGACTCTATATCCCAATGGATGGATGAAGGAACTTAGAGTCTGGGATTCTTCTCACTTCGATTGTTTCAAAGGATGATTGAAGGAAGCTCCCCATAAGAGTTGCCAAAAATTGTTGAAATCACTATTTTGTAACTAGTTAGTTGGTTACAAAATATTCATCCAATAGATATACATGCCATTGTCATAGTGTTCCAATAATGTCCTACCTTGAGGAGTTGCTTCAAAGCGAAGATAAGAGCACTTGTATATAGCCCAGGGATGTTATTGTGATCCTTGTTGATATTAGAGTTGGGTTTATCTAAATACACACACCGTGATAGAGTGCCATTGGAATCCTTATGATAAAGTGTTGTTTCCAAGACAATGAATGTGGGATTTTGGATTTTTGGATTTTAGGTGAGATATTGGATTTTGGTGGGGATGTGAGATGTGGATGAATTACTTGGTAGTTTGGATGTAGGATTTTTATTTTCCAAACTTGGGATGGTAGATGATGGAATGTGGATGTGAGATTTTGAGTGTGTCAGGGACCAATTTTATACTCCTTTCATGATTGTATTGAAGACTGTTTTATAGGAGGTGGACATTTTTAAGTGATGGAAGGCCTTTTTTAGATGGATCCATAATTTTATTGACTTTTGCATTTGCATTTGGATTGGATGCTTTGTATGATGTAGTTCTCCTTGGGATCCATTTCGATTGTATGTGTCCACTTTGGTTTTTGGATTTATTAGCTTAAATGGCTTGACTTTGATATTTTTCTCTGTAAATTTTTTCTTTTGTTGGTCCTAATTAGCATATTGAAGGATTTAGGAATGATGGTCTATGATGTGAATTAGAGGAGTGTTGGAAACAACCTTATTGAAAGGACTATTCATGACCACTATTTTGATGCTTGCATTAGATGAAGTTTCCCTTGGTATCATGGAGGTACCACTGACATCATTAGATTTCTTGATTTATGAATATCCAATTCCTTGATATTTAGGATTGTCCACAAAATGTATTGGTTCTAGAATACCTTGTTCATGTAGGCCTAATACTTTTTCTTGGTATTGTATCTATTGAAAAATTATGTTTGTAATAAGATATGTGTTATTTTGGTAACAAGATACTAACTCCTCTTTATTTTTTGGGAATCATCAATAGTGATTATCTTCTCATTAGTAAGAAAGCTTTCCTTAATAAAAAGTGAGTGATTTGAACTAATAAGATATTGGTGCTTTCTCTATAATAATGATTTTTTCTTCGCTATTCTATGAGATATCCTCATGGAGTCCTATGAATTTAGCTCTACAACTTTATTATTTTCAAATATTTCTAGAGATAAAGACTCTTGTTTTGGATGAAAAAGGGGGAGTTCATCTATGTGTCTAGTGGAAGCAAGTGTCTCATATGTGGAAATTAAGGTTACTAGAATATAGGTGGGGACAACTTTAGTTTTGGGATCATGGATGGAATGGAGATTTATGATGGAATCATCATGAAATTTGAGAGTAATGTGATCCCAGTCAATGAAAGGATGAGATTGAAGGATTTTGGTAACTTGATCTTGATTCATTTTAGGGCTTTCTCCTTTATGCTTTGGATTTTGTTCTTGACATATATATGATTTGAAAAAGGGGTATGAATAAGGGTATCTTGGATAAATTTATTGTGTTGGCATGGTGGTAATGGATTATGGAGAGGACTCTCTAGAGTAGGGATGCATGGTGGTGTTTGATCTAGGATTTTACTATCACAGTCTAGACTTGTATCAAATAATGGATTATATATCATGGATAGCCCCTTGGGAAAAGACCTAAAAGGTGTTATTATTGGATGAGTTGATTAATGGGAATGATGTTGATTGATGTTGTGAAGGTGTAGAGGATGAAGGAATGGGAGGAGAGATTGAGGCTTCTTGTGGGTAGGATTCTTCAATAAGACCCATTATAGAGTCAAATGAGGTGGATATGTTATGGCTAGGACTAACACCATTATTGTGAGATGAACCATTGTTAGACATAGATGAATGGTTTTGATCATTCTTAAGAAAATTATCTTGATATATGTCTAATTTCTCATCATGTGAGCTACAAATATTATCGATGTGATTATTTTGAGATATTTTTTTGGAATTATCTTCAATAGTGATGTCACCTTGATCAATAAAATATTGAATGAGATTCTTCAGCTTGAAAAAGTTTGGAGTTGTATGTCCTTTGGCCCTATGGTACTTTACAAAAATAAATGTCCTTCCACCATGTGGGCTTGACTTGGGGTTTGTACAACTTTATTTTTGGGAGTGTGACTAAATTTGACTAGACTAGTTTTTAGAGTGTTGATTCAATGGGCTCTCCCAAAGGAGTTTATTTTCACTATGGGATATTGTTTTGTCTAGGATGTCCACTTTGTGAACTATCTTGGACTATCGTCAATGTTTAGACATTAGGTGGTGCTTGTAAGATTAAGGTTGGTTGAACAACCACACCATCATTGACCACATTTTTATTTTATTCTAGAAATGAGATTTGTCATTTGAAGAACTCACATAATATTTGTTGTCCTTGAATATCTTGACAAGTCCTTTGGATATAAGGGCTTTCTCGATGGTAAGCCCTTTTTCTATGACCTCATTGAAATTATTGGAGCATTGAATTCTAAAATGGAATTCTATCTCTGTATTCATACTTTAGATGAATATTTAGACTAACTATTTCTTAGGTATATAGCACAAACATTTATTGGCTAAGCTTCTCCATCTCTATAAGAAACAGGTGAAAGTTTCTCCATTGTTTTGTTTTGTGGTGTATAGATTGATCATTGAGACTTCATGTTTTATGTCATAGGAGAAATGTGAAATGAATTTTTTGGCTAGGTCATTGAAAGTTTTAATGCTAGATGTAAGGTAAGAAAACCATTCCATGGCCTACCCTCATAAGATTCTTGCAAAAGTGCATATGATAAATGTAGACACCTAAAATTGTCTTAAGCGTATCACACATCTCGATTTCACTTATTAACATCATTTTCCTCATTATCCCCCATTTAAATAAATAATTTCCAAGTATTTGATTAAATTCACTTTATTCCTCTATTAAGTGAATAATTAATATTATTTGATTAATTCATCATTTTCCAACTAATTCCCCCTTTTTTATTAAATAATTACCAATTATTTAATTAGATCATTTTTCTATCCCACTTGATTAAATAATTTCCAATTATTTAATAAACATCCTAATTCCTCCCATCCTCACAATTAAATAATTTTCATAATTATTTAATTTCCTAATTTTCCTCCAATCCTTCAACTTGCACAAAGAATATTCCTTTTTCAAAAGACAATATTTCCAATTCAAATTCAAACATCTTCTTCGCTCCAATTCAAAATATCTTCAACTAATTTTTCCATAAAAACAAGGATATTTTGGGATCTCAATCAATTTCATCCCTTCATCTCCTTGATTTCCTCTCATCCATTGATCCTTAGATTTGATCTGGATCATTGATCAAAATTCTCCAAATCTATAAAACAAGCCTTTCAAACATGAAATTCATTCACAATCTTCATGAGCATAGGCACTATCTAGAATTCTTAAGCCAATCTCGAGCATTTGAAAATCTATTTTGTGAATCACATCAATCAAGCTTTTTCAATCATGGATTATGCATAATTTAAGCAATCCACATAAAAAATTGTCATCAATCCACAATGGCATTGAAGGTTTGCATTGTATATTTGGTTTAATTGCTTTGAGTTTGTATTTCATTACTTTGAAGTTTTAACAAACTAATTTTATTATGGGTTTGTATGATCCTAATCTTGTAAGTTCTTAGTGTTTTTAGACTCTAATTGCTTCAATTATGCTGTCATTTGATCACTCGTATTTCCCTACAATATTTTGGCATGCTCGGTGGGACCCATGTCTCAGATTTAACCTTTTTTGTGAAGTTTTTTTCAGCTTGTAGGTTATAGATACATTTGAATAAGTTTGAGGCTTTTGTCTAGTGTAATGCGACTCTTTTTCAAAATATTGACGCATATACAAAGCAAATTCTCATGCTTTTGTAAAGAATAATGTGTTTTACTGACACATTGTTTTGTCTTTGTTTGCAAGAATTTTGGTACTTCTATAAAAAGTCACACATATTTAGAAGGACAAAACTTTTGACTAGCAAATCCTAATGCTTTTACAATTATTCAACACTTTTGTTTTAACTATCTGTTTTTGTTTGCAGGAAAAGGTCAATGCTTTTGTTAAAATTTTGACATGTCTATAGAAAGACAACATATTTGATAGGCAAAGGTTGATCAGCTTAAGGTTTATTGTGTAGAAGGGTGACACGTTTAAAAAAGATCGATGCTTCTACTAGGTATTGAGGCTTCTATTCTATAATGGTTTTCAGTTTATCAATTTGATTCTTTTCATTTTCCTAACCCTAACATTTGACTATTTTCTAATCTTATCTATTTGAGCTAATATTCTATAGCATGTGGCATTCAATGGAAGAATACTAAGTGTAAATGCTACTAACATTTTGGTGTTGTAGGCTTTTTTGATTAGTCTAGAACTCACAATATACCTAAATTTGATTCCATATTTCATTTGGTGTACCTAAAATTGAACAATCAAATTTCACACTTCATTTTGGTGTACTTAAAAATGAATAATACAACTTTCATTTAACTTGAACACTTAGATTTGGACTTAAAATTGAAAATACAACTTTTATTTTCATTTGGTGTACCTAAAATTAAACAATATAAATCTCATATCTTCTTTTAGTGTACCTAAAATAAATTCTATGCTTTGTTTTATAGGTTAGTGGTTACGCATGCTATTTCCTTGTGCTTCGTGCAATCTTGGAAATCAAAAACACCATTAACTTGCAATTTTTTGTACTTCTAAGGTGTGACTATATGTGTATGCTCTCCTCTTATGACTCTTAAGAATGATCTTGGGGATCATAAACATCATCATTACCCTTTATTTCAAGTAGGAGGCCTACTTGGGGATTAATACCTCAAGAGTGACTTCAACAATGTTTTTGGGAGGGGTATAGAAAGGGGGGAGAACAAAATTTTTAGCCCAAGGTGTGGCCCACGTCCTTCAAGCCAAGCCATGTGACCCTTAGTCTACCAAGACATGTAAGTGATGAGAAAATAGGAGACCCCTCTTGACTTTGGCATAATGAAAGAGCTCACTATTCATTGATCCCTTACTATGAACCTTGTTATCTAGTAGCCTTTAAGACCTTTTAGCCATCAATTTATAGTGGTGCAACGTATAGTGTCATGTGTGAAGTTACTCACCACATGTACTTCCCCTTATTGAGGTGATTTCCATTCCTTGATTAAGGCCTTGTCCTTTTTAAGATGAGAGGTATGAAGGTGGTACATGACCTTTGTATACTCTGTTGGTTGTTTTCAATGAACCAATCAGATCTCGCCAGATACCTATGGGTTTTCCAGACTCAATTCTTGGATACCTACAAGATAATTGGCCAATGAATGAGATATAGCACCAATCACTTTATCTCTTGCACTTCGGGCTCTGCACAACTAGGGAGGGTGGTCCCAAAATGTATATTATACAATTCTTTCAAACAATTCATTTATACATTGCATATTCAAGCAAATATATTATCCCCTATGACTAATAAGTGTAGACACTGAAAAATGTCCTAAGTCTGCAAGCAACACTTTTCCTTGATCATCATCCTCTAATATTAAATAATTTCTAATTATTTAATTAATTCACTTCCTAATCTCTTTTCTATCCTAATCGATTAAAAATAATAATTGCATCACTAATTTCCCCCTCTTCTTCAATAGTTAAATAAATTATTATTTATTTAATTATTTTATCACCTTTCATCTATAGTTAAAGAATTACCATTAATTATTTAACTATTCATGGTCTTTTAATTCTTCTATGGTTAATTATTTAACTATTCCCTTGTCATCTTTCCTTATTAAATAATTAATCTAAGTTAATTATTTAATGTCTCTATTTCCATTTTTCCTCTTATTTAACTAAATGGTTGAATAATCATTTTAATTAAATGTCCATTTTCATTTTCCTCCAAATAAATAATTTGAATAAATTATTTATCTCCACTTGTCATTTTCCTCCAAATAAATAATTTGAATAAATTATTTATCTCCACTTGTCATTTTCCTCCATTTTTGAATAAATAATTTGAAATAAATTATTTATGCACCACCTAGTCAAAGATGCTCTATCATAATCCCCTATCATAACATTTATTTTTGTCATAGCCGTCAACATCATAGCTTTTCCATGCATGGCATATTTCTGGTGCATCAATTTTGGACCATTGATCTTGGCATCTTTTTTGAGGCTCAATCTTGGCCATCCATTTCATAACCTCCCTCTCATGCATTCTCATCCATTGATCTTGGAATCCTTCTAGAGGATTAATCTCAGTCGTCCATTCGAAAGGTTGTCTATAAAAGCAACCTTTCCCCTCCACTTTGTCCTTAGCAGCCATTATCTCCAACTTTCTTGCTTACTATTTGCAGGTTTTGCACAAGTATTCTGAAAAATTTGAGGGAAAAGTTGCATAAGAAGAAGGAGAGCAAGGGAAGTGAATCAACCAATATGGGGAGTAATTTATTTTATGCTTTTCATTTCTAGCTCTCTCCATTATTTTGTATTCTCTTGTTGATGTGGTTTAATAATCGAGAGGTGTTAGCTGTCACTATTATTGAGGTGTTAGAGGTGTTAGCTCTCTCACATTGGTGAACCTGACATGAATCTTACAATTTTGCAAAGAAAATCGTTTATTTTCTTGGTTTTTTTTTTTTTTTGTAGGTTACAGCCAAGAATTCACACAAAATCCCATCATCTTCTTTTGAGCACAGAAAAATGGGCTAATAAAATATTAAAAAATGATTATCTAGGTTTTGTAGGCCTTGCTTTTAGCTTTCCAGAACTTCAAATGGTATAAAATTTCGTTAAGATTTGAGAAAAATCTTGGAAAAATACTTTCTAGGTTTTGAAGATATGGGTTTCACCTTTATGTGGATTCAAATTATTTAAAATTTCTTAAGTTTTGAGAAAGTTATCGTTGTTTTAATTTTTTTGTTATCATTAAAGGATTTTTTTTGTTACTAATCTCTTGTTTTCAATGTGTGGCTTTGAAGTGGAGCTCCCAAAATTGCTTCTTTTGAAGCAACAAAAAAATTGAGCAATTAGTTTAGTTTCCTTTAACTTCTCTAGTTCAATTTCATTTCTTTATTTTCTAGTTGTTAGCTTTTGGATTTCTAGTCTAGCTTTAATCTTTTGTGCTAACAGGGTTTTGCAGGTTTCTTGTTGGTCCAAGATCTTTCTTTTGAGAATACTAACAAGTGGTTTTGCAGGTTTGAGTGTCCAAGAAATTTATTTTGAAACCACTTTGCTTCTTTTAGCTTAGGAAACATTTCATTTGGTGCTTAAAATTAACTATTGTTTTTCTGACATAGCTTTAACTAGGGGGTAAAAGAACACCATGTCTTAGTGTTTGAGGGTGGTAAGTATTATGCTCTCACCTTGTGCAAAATCGGTGATAAAAAAGCCAAACCCATCCACTTTTGTGTTTACCCATTAGAGGTCCTACCTTAGTGGGAAAAAGTACTCACCCTAAGGGAATGACCCAAGCCGTAATGGGCTAAATCCAAGTCCTTTCGAACCACTATATAAATTTGTGGTTGCGAAGAAAGTTTGTAGTCAATAGGATGGTACGTGATAGTTCTCCTCTAGTATCTTTATGATATGAGAAACCCTTGTTCTAAGGGCTGGGAGACCTCTCGAGGGAGTTTATCATCATATCCTTTGAACCAGATGCCCTTACTAGACACATTTTGTTTTTAGAAGCCTAGCCATTTTTAGTCGTTGCTTGGTATGGTGCAGGGTATAGTATCATGCCTGAAGATACTCACTACTAACTCCCTTGAGTAGAGATAGTAGTTCTTGGGAAGTGACTACTCGAGAATCCGAAGTTGGTGTGCCCGTAGAAGTGAGTGTCATGGAGGGGAGCTAGTGCCACCAAAATTCTAACCTATCTTCTCTTGAGAAGGAGAGGTGTTCAACACCAATCTAAGGTATTTTAGTGGGACTATACCAAGTATACAAACCCTTTTCCTATTAGGATTGTGCTTGTTTTCTTGCTACCATTTCACATCAAATCAATCCTAAACAAAGTACTTGATACTGTCTGTTGTGTTTTCCAGTCATATCTCATCAAAAACATTAAAAATTTTATATCAAAACCATTTTAAAAACATCAAAACTATCAAAACAACATTCTGGAAAACAATAACTACCAGATACAGAGCCACAACTACCTAATTACCACAATTTCACAAAATCCTTGACCAAAACTAAACCAATTCATCATAATAGTGATCTTGACTTCCAAATTAGAGACTTGCAAGATTTACCAATTCATTTTAGGCATTCCCATTAAAAATACATTGTATTATAGGTTGCATTCCTTTGTACCTTGCATTGCACAAATTGAACCTTGACCTTTAGGTTGCATTTAAACCTTTAGATTTTGAACATAGGGAGACCTTTGAGTTTTTGAAAATTCTTGGTTACTTATTCTACTTGTCATTGACCATTTTAATTTGTCTTGTCATTGTCACTTTGTCAAGTTGAGTCTTGGTCTTGGTTGTCCTCTTATGGCCAATGACATTTAGAATTTGTTTCCTTGGATTTACATTAGCTTGAGTGCAACCCTTTGTTTAAAATTTTAGGGTTCCTTTGCATTAGATCACCCTCATTTAGATTACCCTTCCTTAGATTGCACTTTACCCATTATTCCAAAAATACAAAAAAATAGCTCACTTTACCTTAGTATCATATCAATCCCTCATTATCCTTGCATTTTCATACCCCAAAATACAAAAAATACAAAAACACAGATTAATCTCATTATCATCATAATAACCTTGCATCAATATCATTTAGTCACCTTATCACTCACTTTGAACATAAATTAGTCTTTTAGTATCCTTTAGCATCCATTATCCCCTATCTTTTAGGCATTATCATCCTTGCACTTTCACCTTGCATGCTTATATCCAAAAAACCATAAAAATATAGCTTAGTATCATATCCTTTGGTCATAGGGTCATTATCATTCTACCATTCCTTAATCTTGGTCTTAGGTGCATCCTTATATCCAAAAAATCCAAAACAAAAAATAGCATAGGTGTATACCTTCTATTGCATTGGCATCTCTTAGGCTTCATACCATCCAACACCATGTCTTCCATTCACCTTGATATGCTTGCTAGTCAAGTTGAATACCAATTACTCTGCAACAGTCAAGCCCAACAAGCCATAGACTTCGAAAGAAAATACCTTGAATCCAAATACCAAGCACCCACAACCCATAGTCATCCATCCATCTATCTCTCTTACCAACAACCCATAAACTCTTGTTCTCCATCCGTCTACACTCACTATCAAGAGTCCCTTAGCACAAGCCACAACATTGATCCACAACAAACATCCATTAATCACCTTTATCCTAACCTCGACAAGGGAAACCAACCTTCCACTCGTCCATTCCAAGCCTTTACATCCTATCCTAGTCCATCATCCCTCAACCCATTCCAAGTCTCCACATCCTATCCTAGTCCATCATCCACTAATCTATTCCTATTCACTTCATCCCAATCTACATTCAATCATGAAAATACATTTGGTCATGGTCTCCAAAATCACATCACATTGCCTACACCTTGGGATACATGTCAAAAGAAAAGTCCAAAGCATGACATCATAAATTTGTTGGTGTAATTAATTATTTAATTACACTTTGCATAAGTTTACTTAGGCAATATTTTAATTCCTAGGTTAATTGTAATCCTTATCTAGTTGAGCTGTCTTTTTGCTCAAGATAAGATTAGGGTTGTGCATGTCTTGCTTTTTTGCATGCTTGCATTTTCAAAGGTTTTTGTATCATTTGTAAACATTATTCAATAATCAATATTCTAGTTTTGCTTGCACATATTTGGTATGAGTTTTACAGAACATCTTTTTTGTTCTGATATTTGTTGCATGTGATAGGTGATTGTATGTAGGTGATTCTTGGGGACTGTGAAGTTGGATTCCTCAACTTCTACATGGTATCAAAGCTCTAGACCTGTGGCTGCCTGTTTGTGATTTGAAGATATTCTCTCACAACATTTTTTTTTTGTGCAAGGGTTTCAAGCCAGGTTGATATTTTGTGGATATGGGGGTCGCATAGTTTTTTGGGAATTTTTGGACAAAACAGACCTTGCCATTGAGTTCGCAGTGCCCAAAAACCCCTATTTTTATATAAAACTTGTCGATTTTGGACACAGTCATCCGACAAGGCAAAACAAATTTTTCCCCAAGGCCGTACGACCCTAGGACATGCAGATCAAGACTAATTTTTCCAAAAAAAATTAAAAAAACAAAGGTTTTTTATAAAGTTTTGGCACCGCCCGTTATAATCAACAACACCACCCTCTAGCCACCGAGGGGTCACCAGCCACCCGACGACCACCGCATGCAACCACTGCCACCCACGGTTTCCTTTGCAGTGCCGCTTCGCCGGCTTGCCTCCCATCAGCCACCTCAAGGCCACCGCCACCCCCTGCGCCGCTCCGCCACCACCAGTGATTAGTCTCTACGGGCTTTAAAGCCCCTACTAGGGTCCTTTGGATGACCGGAAGCCAGTCCCTAGCCCTTAGCTGGTCTACAGCACCCGCTCTAGTCACGTGGGTGACTAGGGGTTCCACCATAACCCCAACCGACGAACCTTTTCCTGCAGCGGGCGGTCATATGCAGGACCGAGGGCTAGCCCCTGAGGGCCAAAATTTTTCTCCTTGTTAGTGTTAAAAGTGCCTTTTACAGGCCTTTTTTCAAAAATGAGATATTTTCGGAAAGCTGGTTCAACAAACTTCACAATGGTGGAGGTTTGATTTTTTGACTTTTCAGTTTTGATGCTTTTTTTGCCTGTCAAAGCAGAAGTTGTTGTTTTCACTTTGGGAGGCATAACTTTTGCATTCTGACTCCGTTTTGCAAAAAAAAAAAGGCATTGGAAAGATGGTTCAGTGCTCTACACAGATCTTAGACCTGTTGTTTCAAAGTTTTTTACCAGGTATTTGATATTCTTGTTTGATCTCAGCCTTTACCTTTTCAGTTATTTTCTTGGGAAGCGTGCAATTAAGCAATTTTTTTGAGATCAACGAGCATTATTATTTTTATTTGAGAGTATATATTGCTATTTTCTATCATGGATACACATAATATTGCACCCCTTACTCCATTCAACTATTTTGGTTGGAAAAAAAAATGGAGATTCATTTGAAACACAAAGGGTTGTACAAGGTAACCATGGGTACAAAAATTGAACCTACAGGTGCTACTGAAAAGAGAAAGTGGTTTAATAGGTGTGATGAAGCTTATGGTACATTATGTATATCTCTTTCATCTGACCTTCTTTGTCATATTGATTGTTGCACTACACCCAATGAGATATGGACTACTTTAGAGTCTTTATTTGGGAAGTAGGGTACTATGAGAGGGTTTCAGTTAGAGAATGAGCTTATTGGCTTAAATCCTTGGGATTTTGGTAGTATCCAGGATTTTTTCACCAAACACAAGTCTCTTAGATTGTAGTTGTCATAGTGTGGTGTTTAGAAGTAAGACTCTCATTTGAATATTGTTCATTCTTTCTAAGCTTGGACTAGATTATTCAATTTTTGTATCTACCTTTTATGCCACTAGGGATGCACTTGGTACAAGATTCACTATGCCATCTCTTGATGAATTTGCTTCATCTCTCACTTGAGAGAAAGCTAAGTTACCTAGCATGGGCATAGTGAAACCTTCTTCATCACATTCACTTATTGCATCATAGGAGCCTAGAGATCAAAAGGATTCTATAGGAAAAGGCAAGAAACATAAACAAAATGATTCCAAACCTCATGAGCAACAAAAGGAGTCCTTAGATTTATCCTCCTCTTCTAAGGGGAAATCATCTAGGAAGGAGAAGGGTCCATGTGCATATTGAAAGAGGGAAGGACATGCAAAACATAGTTGCTACAAGGACATTGATGAGCTGAAGCATCTTCTTTAGAAACATCAAATTGATTTTCCTTCTAGGATGTCTACATCATCTTCTTCCCCTCATTCTTCTTCTTTAGAGCAACATGATAGGGGAAAAACTAGTTTACATACTTCATCAGATATGAAGGGACATGCTCTTTGTGCTTCTTCAGGTGTTGGATCAGGGAGATGGCTTCTAGATTCAAGAGCATCTCATCATATGGAATCTTCACATTCTATGTTCATAGGGAAGGGGTCTATTAGTTTTGGGGACAACACCTTTCAGGATTTCTTGTGTGTTCCTCACTTGAAAACAACCTTATTTCCATCTATCAGATCACACACGGAGGCAACGGGAGATCTGTGGAGTTCACACCTGATTATGTTATCATCAGAGACTTTGAGAGTAGAGCAATTATTGCTACTAGGGTGGTGGATCACTCATCTCGGTTGTATTCCTTTACCGATTTTGCTACTGATGGTGCTTTTGTTCCTACAACTGTTCATCACACTTCTAGTGTGAATCATCATTCAGAGGAGACATTTGGCTTCTTGAACATTGGAGTTCTCACTTCGGATCCTATTCTTCAGCCTTTCATTCCACCTCCTGTTGCAATTGCTGATACTACTATGACTATAGATGTGGTTTCTTCCATTCCACTGCAACGAGACATTATTGATCATTCATCTTTGGAGGTTCCTATTCAGTCTTCACTTGCTTTGACTTCTTCATTTGTTGAGGTCACACCTGCATCTGTGGAGACATCTTTAGCTACACCTACTTCACCTTCAAATATTGCATTCATGCGGCCACCCTCTCACTTCTTTCAGGAGATGTGGTTTCTTTAGTCTTATTGGAGCTACTTCATTATGGGGGGGCTATGTGGCCTCTTTCTTCCTCTCTTCTAGGGGGTTCATTTATTTATCTTTTTGATGGATGGTGTCCTTGGGGGGTTTTATGGAGTCCTCCATCTTTTATCACTTAGTTTTTTGCATTATATTTTGGGGAGGAGTTTTATTCCCATGTGGCTTTCTCCTTTACCTTGTTTTATTTAGTTTGCATTGCATTTGTAAATGGGTACTTGATTAGGCCTTGTTGCTGGGACTCATCTTTTGCATAATAATTTTCTTCTCCCTAAGTTGCACTTATGGGGGGTTGTTGGTGTAATTAACTATTTAATTACACTTTACATAAGTTTACTGAGGCAATATTTTAATTCCTAGCTTAATTGTAATCCTTATCTAGTTGAGCTATCTTTTTGCGCAAGATAAGATTAGGGTTGTGCATGTCTTGATTTTTTGCATGCTTTCCTTTTCAAAGGCTTTTGTATCATTTGTAAACATTATTCAATAATCATATTCTGGTTTTTCTTGCACATATTTTCTCCGAGGTTTACAAAACATCTTCTCTATTGTTCTGGATATCTATTGCACGTGATAGGTGATTGCATGCAGGTGATTCTTGGGGACTGTGAAGTTGGGTTTTTCAACTTCTACAAGCTTCACCTTCATGTCAAGATCAAAGTAGTCCATCCCATGACCCCATCCTCAAGTCCATCCAAGAAGTCCTTCAAGATAATAATGGCATCCAAAATGCACCTATCCTTGATCAAGATCCCATTCCCAATCATGTCATCCAAGAAAAACCTATTTTTGACCAAGATCATACCATTGAACAAGAAATCCAAAATGATCTTCTCATAGACCTTTATACCATCTATGATCAAACAGTTGAAGTCGATCCTATACAAGTTTCAAACATCTCCATTTCCCAAGATGATACACTTGTCTCCTTTGGACACATAGATAATCAAATAAATGACATGGATCAAGTCAAAGAAGAACACAAAAAGGCTACTATGGATCAAGAAGAATGTAGAGAAGCTACCATTGATCAAGTCAAAGAAGAAGATGCAAAATCTACCATGGATCAAATCGACATCCCAAATGATCAAGAAGAAACAAGCATGATGAATGATAACACCAAAATATCCTATCAAATAGGATCATCCAACTTTGTTAGAGCATGCTTTCTTACATATGATAAAATTTTGAGTAATGGTTTCTAGCTAAATAATGATGGGTTTGCATTTTTCTTTCAAAGTAAAAAATACCCCATCACAAATAGAACATTTCAGAGCATGCAATATCAAGGAAAAGGACTAGATCTACATGAGCAAGGCATTCAAGAACCAATACAGTTTCATGAAAATCCTAGACATCAAGGTGTTAGTTATTCTTCAATCAAAGAATCAAATGTTGTTAGTGATACCTCCTCGATATTGGGGGCAACTTTATCTGATACAAACATCAAAATGGGGGCCATGAGTAGTCCTTACCATAAGGTTGTTGCCAACACTCCTTCCATCCACACCATAAACTCTCATTCCAACATGAATAAACCTTCTATTTGGAACCAACAAAAAGAAAATTATTACAAATCCAAAGTTCCAAATCAAATTTCAAAGGCCATTGAATCAAACAAAAATCCAAGTGGACAAATGAAGTTAAAATGGATCCCAAAGAAAAATGGATCAAGCAAAGAACATATTTTAAAAGTAAAAGTCAATCAAAATGTGGAGCCACAAGAAAAGAGGACTACCACATATAATAAATGTCCACCTCCATCAAAATAGTCATCAAGCAAGGCATATAAAAGTGTTGGTTCCAAACACTACCCCAATCAAAATTCTAAACTCCATCATTCGCTGTCCCAAGTTTGGAAAATAAAAATTGCTACATCCAAAGCACCAAATAGTTCATCCACACCTACCATCATCCATCATAATCCTACATCTTTCCTAAAGTCTAAAAATCCTACTTCACAAATCCATCGCATCTTGGTAGCAACTCTTTACCATAAGGACTTCCATGGTACTCTATCACGATGTGTGTATTCTGATAAAGCCAACTTTGGTATCAACAAGGATCATAATGGCATTGATCAGTTATATGCAAGCACTGTGATCCTAACAAGGAAACTGCTTCATAAAGGTCATTATTGGCATATCATGGCAGCGGTCTCTACATCAACACCATTAAGGATTTAGAACAATCAATGATCATCCAGAACATCAAGCCAATATAAAAGATGAAAAAAATTGTCACCCTGATGAAAACCTAGCAAACAGGTATCTTGGTGACAATAAAAAAATCAAAAGAAAAAAAGAAAAAAAAAAGTAAAGAGAAAAATTTCATCCAATAGTGAAAACCATTTTTATGGTGCTTTGGATAAGTACCATGATGAAAACTTGGAAAAAAAGCGTCATGTGTAAGAGCAATTATCTATGTGGACCATTACACTTGGGTGAAGTTTTCTCATTTCCCATAACATTTTTATCTAATCCATATCGTTTCCATCCATTCTCCTACTTACCTTGATCTTGATAAGAAATGGGGCACAAACATATATCATGCTTTGGGAAATTTTTTTGACATGTCTATCCTTTGGTCATACCCTATCCATGAAATATCATGTCATTATCTTCATAGAATTTATCCAAACCCATATCTCAAAGAAAACAAATTGTTCCTATGCAATATAGTACTTGGAGATCATATGCTAATTCTTTCAAAAAATAATCCTTATGTCTCCTATCCTTTGCCAAAATCAATCCATTATCCTTTCATATCTATTGTTGGACTTGGTTTTCCCTTATCATTGGTTTAAGGATTCTAATCCACTTATCCAAGTTCCCTCTATAATCCCATCTAGTCCTAAGGTTAGTCATTTCAAATGCAACAAGCCTAATCCATACAATTTTGCTATGCACTCTAGCGTGTCATCCAAAATATTCCTTGGCTTTGTTCCTAGCCTTGTTGTAGACCTTGATCCTTTAGTTACAATATCATCAACGAGATATATCTTTCCCAATCCTCATGTTGTTTTGGGATATTTCCTTCCCATATTAAACAACGTTGTCATCATCATCGTCACCTATCAATTGGTTTTCATCTTGATTAGGGGCAAGATCATGTTTGTCCTTGGATCCTTGTGCATGCTTGCTTGGTTGATTGTGGGTATCTTTCACATCCATTTGTCACAATCCTTATAGTTAGCATCCATAACAAAGTCTCATCCATCCATAATAAAGCTTTGTCATCCTTCCCATGGCCTAAAGACCATTGACATTTAACATCCTTCACTTTCATGATCATCCTTTGCATTCATCTACTTCTTCCCCTCGTGCATAATAAATTGGTCTCACACCTTATTGGGGGAAATTCCTTGACCTATGTCTTCATCAGAAATAATATCATCATGAAATCATCAAAATCCAAAAAAAAATAGAAAACATCAAAATCCAAAAAAATCAGAAAACATCAAAATCCAAAAAAACCAGAAAACATCAAAACCCAAAAAATTAGAAAACATCAAAATCCCAAAAAAATCAGAAAACATCATCCAAAAAATTAGAAAACATCATAATCCAAAAATCGAAAACCATCAAAATCCAAAAATCGAAAATATCAAAATCCAAAAACTCAAAAACAACAAAATCCAAAAAAATCAGAAAACTTCAAAAATCCAAAAAAAATAGAAAACATCAAAATCCCAAAAAATCAAAAACCATCAAAATCCAAAAAAATTAGAAAACATCAAAAATCCCCAAAACAGAGTATGTCTGAGTCTAAATCAGTTTGTTTTAGAGTGGTCAAACTACGTTGCCTCTGCACATTTGCTACATAGGTAAGGCTCATCTTACATGGGCCCCTGAGGCATTAGGTTAGTCCTTTTAGGTTGTCCAAATAAAATCATGACTTCGTCTTTTTTCAAATAAGGAAAAGTCAAGTCGTGTTGAACTATGAGGTCTCTGCGCATTGCTACGTAGGCAAGGCCATTTGTCGATGAGCCCCCGAGGCCCCCTAGGTCAAGTCCCTTAGGTTTTGTCAAGTCTGGTCATGTCCTTGGTTTGAAAACAATCATCCTTCAAAACAAAACCATCAATCAAAAAATGCACATAACCAACAAAATCTTTCATCAATCGATCATCCTATCATAAATCAATCGATCTTATAATTCAATTAGAATGGGGCATCTCATCATTTATCTCATTTGGGCTTATCTTTTGTCTTTTATCAGGATGTGTACTTCTTGAGATTAGACTTTGTCAATTTGATCATTTACCTTAAGCAAGATGTGTCTTTCTTGCAGTTAGGTGCCTTGTCAACATTTATCAATTGGTCAACTTTATCAAATGTGTCCTTCCTATAATTGGGTATCGTCACATCGCTTGGTCATATCAATCAATCTTTGTCAAACAATCAATCAATCTTATCAACCTTGTCAATCAATCTTGTCTTAGTCAGGATGTGTCCTTCCTGAGGTCAGGCACAATCATTATCAATCAAATCTTGTCAACTTTATCAATCAATCCTTATCAAATCAACCAATCTTGTCAATCAATCTTTCCTTATCTAGGTGCAGTCAATCAGATCAATTTTTCAACCTTTCTCAACCATCAATCAATCTTAGTCAACTTATCAATCAATCTTCGGTCATCTTGGTCAAACATACAATCTCATCGTTATCACTAGAAAGCACTATCATGGCAAACACTTTGTTGGATTGGAATTGTCTTATTATCTTGATTGATTTTGGGTCATGTTACTAGTCTCCTCAAGGATTTCCTATCAATGGATTTAGAGGGATGATGATGGATCATGGCCTCTTTTCTTTGTTTGTTGTCTGTGGCTTGTCTTGGAAAAAAGATTGGGACAATTGGGTCCTTAGTATGAGCCAAGGCATTCCTTGATTGTTGAATTTGTATTTTGACTGCTTGTCTCTCCCAAATGGTCACCTTGCACACCTTGGTCTATGTCATACCATGGTGTTTGTGGTCCATTTACAACATTTTGACGCCCAATGATGATAAATATAAAAATGTAAGCATGAAAGTTGGTTCCCTTATCATTTCCTGTCTAACTTTCCATCTTCATCCTCCTTTCTCTTTCATGCTAACATCCATCCCCTTCCATGCTAACATTTCTTCTATCCTTCATCCTCTAGTCTTATCATCCATTTCAAGAGCATATTTGTGTTCTTTGAACCCACCTGTCCTCTCGAGGGGGCATACCTCTACCCTACTCTCACTAGGGCATATTTTAGAATTAAATTTCTTTGACACAACACGATAAACTACATTATGTCAAAGAGGGGAAAAATGTAGACACTGAAAAATGTCCTAAGGTTGCGAGCAACACTTTTCCTTGATCATCATCCTCTAATATTAAATAATTTTAATTATTTAATTAGGCTTGATCATATTCTTCTATTAATTAAATAATTTTTAATTATTTAATTAATTCACTTCCTAATCTCTTTTCTATCCTGCTCGATTAAAAAATTAATCGTGTCACTAATTTCCCCCTCTTCTTCAATAGTTAAATAAATTATTATTTATTTAATTATTTTATCACCTTTCATCTATAGTTAAATAATTACCATTAATTATTTAACTATTCATGGTCTTTTAATTCTTCTATGGTTAATTATTTAACTATTCCCTTGTCATCTTTCCTTATTAAATAATTAATCTAAGTTAATTATTTAATGTCTCTATTTCCATTTTCCTCTTATTTAACCAAATGGTTGAATAATCATTTTAATTAAATGTCCATTTTCATTTTCCTCCAAATAAATAATTTGAATAAATTATTTATCTCCACTTGTCATTTTCCTCCATTTTTGAATAAATAATTTGAAATAAATTATTTATGCACCACCTAGTCAAAGATGATCTATCATAATCCCCTGTCATAATATTCATTTCTGTCACAACCTGCATGTCCTACATGTCTATCATAACTATCAAGCGTCATAGCCGTCAACGTCATAACTTATGCATGGAATATTTCTGGTGCATCAATTCTGGGCCATTGATCTTGGCATCTTTTCTGAGGCTCAATCTTGGCCATCCATTTCATAACCTCCCTCTCATGCATTCTCATCCATTGATATTGGAATCCTTCTATAGGATTAATCTCAACCATCCATTCGAAAGGTTGTCTATAAAAGCAGCCTCCCCCCTACACTTTGTCCTTAACAACAATTATCTCCAACTTTCTCACTTACTATTTGTAAGTTTTGCACAAGTATTCCAACAAATTTGAGGGAAAAGTTACATAAGAAGATGGAGAGCAAGGGAAGTGAATCAACCAATATGGGGAGTAATTTATTTTATGCCTTGTATTTCTAGCTCTCTCCATTATTTTGTATTCTCTTGTTGATGTGGTTTAATAGTCTAGAGGTGATAGCTGTCACTATTCTAGGCTAGGAACTAAGAAACCCCATCTCACAATAACATGAAATTCTCCAAGAAATTAGCATTTCATTGAATGAATTATGCATCCTAAGCCAAGAATATAAGACAACACAAACTACAAAAAATTAAAGATAGATCAATGATTATTTAAAAAGATGTTCTCAAGTCGGGTAACTGGAACCATGAGAAAGACTTAAAGGGGTTAGGATTAGTGCCATTATCTACGGGCAATGAGTCTAAGCAAATTGAAATATAAGGTATATTTAATTCTGAACACCCATGATCTAAGTGATATTACTTTGCAATTCACAAATTTGTAACCAAATTCTAAAGACTACTTATCAGATCCAATCACCCTACACATGAATTTATGATTTGATTCAAGTATTTTAACTCATTCTATAAACCAAAGCTAAAAAAAAAACATATATCAAAGTATGAAAGTAGTGACAATTAATGAAATGATATTTGATCAAAATTTTCATTAATAATTCAAATATAGATCTAAATGGAGAGACTATAGACTTGGAAAACTTCCATTATCATTCAAGTATGCTCAGGAACCACACATTTGAAAAAAATTACTATATAGACTCAAAGCATTAGACAAAGGCGTAACTTATTCACTTTGTGTTCTCAATTTTCACAATTCGATTCCAAAATTCAACAAAAGACCCCCACAAATGGCCCTAAATTCCCTTTTATAGAACAAGGGAGCAAAAACAAGCTTCAAGCCAGATGTACACATGTCACATTCCAATTGGACTGCTATAAGATATATTCTCTAATTCAGTTATATTTGCATTCTTCAAATTGGAGGGAATACACATGAGACAAAGATGATTTACATTTTCTATAAGAAGTAGCTTCGCCTTCCGAAGAGCACATGTAAAAAAAGATAATCTTCTATGTTGTAGCACGCCCATTCTATCGAGCAAGATGATAAAATGATGCAAAGAAAAAAGTGAATCAGCATTCCACATCATCAACAACTAATATTTACCTGTGAAACATATATTTTATACATTGCAATTTCTAAGACCAAACCTATACAATACCTGACCAATTATATATGTTTCACATCCATACTTATAGACCCAGTCGACCAACTAATACCATTCCCTATTCTTCATATTCATCATCAACTGCCCAATTGAAATCAATGATTTCATCTAACTTCTTCCTATATGGGGAATACTTTGTCATCACAGAATTGGATTCTTTGTCAAAATCTTCCAGAAAGTTGATAATAAATGTCATTTTTTCCAAAGTTGCATTAAAGGTATTGATGTTAACCTCTTTAAAAATTTGATTCACTTGGAAAGAAATAACATCATCCATCCCCCTTTTCCACATTTGCAATGGCTTCACTTCATTATTAGTAAGTTGAATATCTAGCAATAGTGACAAATCTGCCAAATCATAATGAGCCTTTAGTTCTCTTATTTTCTACTCTAGTGGGGCAATATATCCCTGAAACTTTTTCTCACTGAGTTCATAGACAAATGTATATGTTGGAAGAACCTTAGGGTATTTATCCTCATGCTAGTTGGCTCCAACTACTATAAACTTCAATCTCTTAGCCCTTGGGATCCACTTATTCAAGATTGGCATAGCCATCTCCTTATCTCTTTGAGACAGCCCTATTGCTTGCAACATCAAGGAGTAATTAGCATGAATACTATTTAGTTTGGCTTGGATCTTCTTATTTAGATGCTTCAAGATAGTATGAACAATCTTTGAGATGTTTTCATACATTGTGTCTTGTTCCTGTTCCAACAACTTATATGTTTCAACTTGCGAAAGAAGCTACTCTCTTGTAGGTTCATCAGATGAGCTGGGACCTAATTTGCTTGGTTCCTCTACTAAAAGTGGCTCTTGTCCCAAATTATATGACACCATTTCCAAAGCTTGATCTTGAGGGGAAGGTTGTGAAGATGCAATTGGAGAAGATGGAGGTGGGTGACTTGAGCTAGCCTAGCCTTGATCTCTCTGCATTTCTTCCTTCTGCTTATAGAATTCCAACTCAGTCTCTAATACAACTACCTTTTGCTGAATATTATCATATTCATTGAGGAGCTCATGGTATTTATTCTTAAAATCATCCCTTTCAAGGGTGATTTTTTCCATAGTTTTTTTAGTAAATCTAGCAACATTAATAGCCATGTCAGCTACCTCCAAGGCTGGGGTATTAACAACTCTCCTCATAAGAAATTTCCCACTGAAATCTAATGGCTGAATAAGTACTGGTTTCCTGGATCCCATGGATAATGACCAGATTGCTAGTGCATCCCAATCTTTGCTAAATGCAAAACCCCGAAGTGCAATATCCTATTCCTCTTATGTTTGCACTAGAGGCCTGTTAGCCCTTCTTATAGCGTCCAGAACTATAGCATCATCAATATCCCACTCCGGTAGCAATAACACACCACACTTCTTCACAAGCTCTATGCCATCTTGGGTAGTAATATTTTGAAATTCATTCTTCATAATACTCCTCACATTGGCCCAAATGACACTTTCAATAACTCTGGATGCAAACTCCTTTTAGTGGCTACTTTCTTTGCATATTTTGCAGCTTTGCTCTCCACCAGAAATACCTAAATGCAGGTGTTTCTACAAAGGAGTCATCTTTCATAAACTCCTTACAAGCCTCTATCCTGAGGTTATCTACACTATTTAGACCATTGATGTCAAGTTTTTCCAGCTTGAGACTGCTTTGTCTTGAACTCAAGGAAATTGCCCCTATGGGGGGAGACATTCCTTGTATATCCTTAGGAGTGATAAAGATATCATCTTCATCTATATGAGAATATTCAACCACTCCTCTTGCCTCAATCCTTTGTTTCTTAAGGGGTGGTTGCTATAAAGGAGCAGGACTTCCTGGAGGTGAATCACGATCAATTATAGGTGGAGGAACCTACCTTAGAGGTGATGGCATTGCACTCTCAAGAGAAGCCGCCTTTGATCCCTCAAAATTGATAGGGGTCGGAAAGGTTTGTTCTTCATCCATTGCATTCTTCCTCCTGGAGTAGATTCTTATTTTCTTGGGTGGTTGTAAGTAGGCCTTTCTTCCAATGCCACATTAGTATCTTCTTCAACCACTCATGCTTTTCCTTGATCTGTAACCTCTCATTGCTCCCTCAATATACCAAATACATTTTCAAAATTATCCATAACATACATGACCTAGCTAAATTCATTAGGAATATTTGGTAGAGGGTGATATTTGGGATCCCTCTTCCATTTTTCCTCTACCATCCTCTTGTAAGCAAGATACTTAGCTTTCCTTTCATCCTGTTCTAGAAAGCTAAAAATATTCCTGATGACATCTTCAGGATAATAAAAATTATGCACAAAATTACCAAGCCTTTTATCTTCTTTTAATTTAGTGATAAAACCATCATGATCATGATTCCTTGGGCGCACAGTCTCCAAATTATAAGGTTCCAACAGATGCACTAATTCCCTCCATGCCCTTTTCACCAAAACATAATCAACAAATGTTGTACACTATGGAAAGAATGGGACCTTCTTCGTTGTATCAGGTAAATGTGTTGCCTGAGAAACTCCTAATTGCCTAATGATTTCAAGGAACCCTATACTTAATGACACATCTCTTGGAAAAACATATGGATCCAAACTATTGCCATATACTCTGAAGATTGTTTTATCAAGGTATAAAATCAAGTCTCCCCAATTGTGACTCAGATTAAGGTCTGGCCTCATCTCCATAGGTCTCAAGAATTCATGAATTTCTTTAGGAATTCTCGACAGTTCATATTTCAAGGACCTCTTTATCTTTGATGCAAAAGTATTATGAAACATCACATAGTTATATTTCTAGTCATCCTTATCTAGAATTTGGGTCCAATATTGAACAGGCAGATCAACACCTATTGCCTTCCTTCTCAAAGTTATTTCTTTCTCAAAAACCTTCTGCCCTTTATGCAAGAACATATGCATTAGTAATGAATACCACCAGAATTTCACCCATAATTTCCCTTCCTTCAGCTCAACCGAATGATAAATGGCATAATCATAGACTATGTTTTAAGCTGGGTGTTGCAAATGTGTTGTCAAATAGTTGTTTCTCTTTACAATGTGTCAGGTGGAGAAAACCCGATGATTTGGCATAAAGAATATATAGTCTTTCTAAAGTAGCTAGAAAAATAGTTCATTGGGAAGGGCTCAAGCTCCTTCTCAGCAAAATAGAATATTAAGAGCAACCAAATCCTGACTCCACTCATGCAAGTCAAAAACATCTACAATTTCTTGCCTGGGTATATTTACCATATCTTTCCCATCAAATGTACGAATGACCCTAGAGACCGGATCATACCTTGAGCCGATATCTTTCAGAAGATCAACATCCATATAGACATTGGGAACAACTAATTTTTCCATATCTAGCCTCCAAGGATTACAAAGAGGAACTCCAATGTTCCTGTTTCTGAACCAATACATAAAGAGTTGCCATCCGGTATAAGGAAACTCGACATCCTTTATGAAGCACTATTTATCCATCACTCCCTCTCTAACAATAGGGCCATAGAACAAGATCTTTCCTTCGGGTTTCTTATTTGTAGAGGATGGTAACAAGTTAATTACATCCTGAGAGACTTCTCTAGACTGGGCTGAAGGGGTGGTAATTTGTACTTTGGGAGCCATGAAGTTTAAGTAGACGAGGGTTTTAACGAGAAAGGTTCCAACTACCATCCTCCTAATTCAAACCTATGGCTCAATATGAATGCTAATTCCAAATGGTCTCATAGGGCTATGGCTTTTTAAAGACAAAATTAACCCTAATTCAGAGTAATTAAATCATATCAATAAAACACATTCAACTGAAAGCAAATTGAAATCCAACCCTAATTCAGAAAAATGGAAAAAGCATAAAACTTTGTTTATCATACTTACGGCTTTCAATCGCAATAAACCCTAATGCTAGTTGAGACAAAATCTGCAAGTCGCTTCTTTTGATTTTTCGTATTGCTCTAGACACGTGTTCAATTCTCAATTATGCAAGAACTTACCATATACACATATTTTGAGGGAAATTGAGTAGATTTATGAGTCACCTCCGCCATTACTGCTCACTCGCACGAAGTAAAACAATTACAATGGATGTACTCACAGTTTTGAATGTGCACTGTCGATCTTTAGCTGAGATGACCATCTTGAATGACTTAGATTGAGTCAAATACATTTGAATTTCATCGTTGTTCTAGCTTGAACAACTGACCAATATAAATATGTTGACTAAATCCTCTTCATGTACTTGTGGGCTCCACCTGCTAGTAGCCATAGGACATACGTGGTGACTTCTCGCGGTCCTCACAACCTTTAATGAGCTTGCATCTTATCTCCATGAGATGGCGAGGAATGGTAGCGATCAACTCTTCCCTCTTAATAATCACTATTGATCTTAAAACCTTGAGCATTGGAATGGAAAGTGACAGTTGGGTCTACACCCATGATTAAACACGTGTCAGCATCTTGTAGAGCACGTAGCAGTTAAAGTATTGTCACTTGGGACATGCAAGCCAGTGGGGAATGGCTCATATTAAGTCCCATGATCTGATGATCATTAATCCTGCACATGCGACAAAGTCAGTCATAAAAGAGGGCCATGACTAGGTCGACGACATTTTTACCCTTGAAGATAGATGACTTAGACTTAAGTCATTTATGAGTGAAATATTAAAGCCCAACTTTAGGAAAATTAAAACACTTCGTGATTGAAGGTAACCGGGTAACCTAAGCAAAGGGGCTGGTGAAGAACACACCTCGATGGATCAAATGGCAACTTAAACTATCAAAAACCAGACAGAACAGGTCAATGTAAGATTAAAACGCCCAAGGATTGTAAGTGAAGCATTTGAAAGCAATGTTACATAAGTAAAACCTTAAACCCTACCCGTGGACAACATGTGACATGCCATTACCAAGCACAAAGGGACCTCAAAATGTCAAGAATTTTAGGGACTCCATCAATGGCTCATGCTCAGGGACGCATACCCCTGGTGGGTATGACGAGAAATAGATCTCTTGGTGAAGTAGACCAAACATAGAGGAGCTAAAAAAAACCAGGAGCTCACCTGGACAAGGCAAGTAGACGCAACAGAAAGAAAACACACCAAATCATATGTACAAAATTTACAGGACTATACAATGTACATGGAAATATAACCTATTTCAGGAGAAATAGGGTTTCAGGAACTATCCATGTACGGGCAGTTCCAAAAGTTCACCTGTTAGCGATTGTAGAAAGTAGGAATCTTCCCCATGAGTATCTGTAATCAGATAAGGCCCAAGCCATAGGGGGTCAAACTTCCCATGCTTACCTTTGTCCTCCAATCTTGCATTCCACATCAAAACCATACACCCTACTTCAAATTTCCTTTGAACAACCCTTTTGTCATACAAGTTTTTGACTTGGAGTTGTAGACTCTCATTTCTCTTGTGAGCTTCTCTTCTCATCTCGTCAAGTTTAGTTAAATCATCCATCTAATTTTGCATTTCATCATAGATATCAGTGTCATACTCCCAAACAAATTTATACATTTTCATTAGATTGTTGTGTGGTATTTTGGCTTCAACCCCATACACCAAGTTAAAAGGAGATTGTCCAATGACTTTCTTGACTGTGGTTCTATCTGCCCATAGTGCCAATTGCAATTTCGAATCCTAGGCTTTCTTATTCTTCTCAAGCATATGCTTAATAATCTTCATAAGGCTCTTATTACTGGAATCAACTTTTCCATTCCCTTGGGGATGATATGGGGATGAATAAGATAAATTTATTCCATGTGGATTGCAAAAATCCATAAATTCCTCAGACCTAAAGCACATAGCATTATCAAAAACAATTCTCTCTGGAACACCAAACCTACTCAAAATATTATTCATCAAAAAATCAATAACCACTTTACTGGTTGCTTTTCTAGTAGGAATAGCTTCAACCCACCTCATGAAGTATTTGGTTGTAACTAGAATCCAAGCATGTCCTCCACTAGACTTCATCGCCATTTCTCCAATAAAGTCAATAACCCATTGTTGGAAGGGGGCTAGTGTTGAGACTGGCCTAAGTGGCAAGTTACCTGAAAACTTTAGTTTTCTAGTAAATCTCTGACATGCATCACATTTCTTTAAAAACCTATGTGCACCTTTGACCACCGTGGGCCACCAGAAACTTGCTCTCAATAACTTATTTATAGTAGTCTTAGCCATGTAGTGACCTCCACACACTCCCTTGTGCATTTCAATTAGCAAATCTTATGCTTGGTCACCATCCACACATTTGAGAAGCACACCCTCTAGGTTTCTCCACTAGAGTTCACCACCAATGATAACATACCTAATTTCCTACAGTTTTAAAGTTCTCTTCTCATTGTTTGGCATGCCATTAGGGAATTTCATGGTCTACAGATATTCAACTATCCTTCTGTATCAACCACATGTCTGCATATCACAAATGGGATCAATGTTTTCTTGTTCAACTTCATTAATTTGGTTGGCCTCCAAATTACCAGCTTTGTAATTTGAATATCTATGTTGAACTCTTGAATTCTGTTAATCTACCTACATCTCTGACTTGTAGTTTCTTGTTGAGTGAAAATGTCCTTGATAGTTGCGCTTGGAACATAAGCCACCACAATTGCACCATTCAAATATGTTTTGAAATTTTTAATAGCCTTAACTGAGGCATAAGCTTGCTTCTCAGTGGCATCATACTTGAGCTCAACTACTTGCAAAGACTTGCTAAAAAAGGTAATTGTTGTTAAAAACCTTCATCATTTTTCTGTAACAACATTCCCACTACAATATGAAAAGAGGAAAATGTAAACAATTGGAATGGCTTAGAATAGTCTGGAGACTTCAAGACAGGTGTAGATTTAATAGCATCCTTAATGGCTTGAAAAGATTTGAGAGGATCTTTTGACCATACCACCTTTTCTCCTTTCTTGAGCATCCTCAAGATAGGCCTAACTATCTCTGCAAAATTAGTCACAGGCCTCCTTAGAAAGTTTGTCTTCCCAAAAAAAGATTGAATCCCTTTAACATTCTTTGGTGGTGTAATTTTATCTATATCTGCTACTCTTTCAAGATCAATCTTCATAACATCTTTCAAGACAATATGCCCTAGCAACTTACCTTCTTTGACTCCAAAGGCACATTTCTTGGGGTTCAATGAAATACCATATTCCAGAGCTCTAATGAAAATATTTTCAAGATATGAACAATGATCCTCCTCCTTCTTACTATGAGCAGTAAGGTCATCCTGGTAAATAGCAAGAAACAAGTCTAGGAAATCAACAAAAGCTACATCCATGGCTCTTTGAAAAGTGGTACCAACATTTATCAGGTTGAAAGGCATCCTCACATAAACATAGGTCCCCCATGGTGTGGTAAATGTTGTCTTGTATTGTTATGATTCCCTCACCATAACCTGGTTATAACCTAAGAATCCATCCATCATAGAAAGCAGTTCACACCATGTTACCTTTTGTAACATTGCTTCCATGTTAGGTAAGGGGTAATTATCTTTCAAAGATGCAACATTGAGGTTCCTAAAATCCACACAATTTTTAGTCACCATTTTTTTCTGACTGGAACCAAATTGGACACCTATGAGGAATTCCTTATAGGTTTAATAATTCATGCATCACTCAACTTAGCAAGCTCCTCTTGCATTTTAGGTCTCAAAGTAGGATTAATAGGTCTCTATTTTTGCCTGAAGGGCTTTGTGTCAGGCTTCAAAGGGATCTCATGTTGGAACAAATATTACCTATAGGCCTTTAGAACATCATAGGACCATGCGAATACATGTTTGTATTTCCTTAATAAGGAAATTAACATAGTTCTCACATGTGGCTTCATCTTCTTACTAATATACACCTTCTTAGGAGCATTTTTTGTTCCCAAATTTATCTCTTCTAGGTCTTCTTTATGTGTAGTTTCTTGCTTAGAATTTGATCTATTTGGACCATCAAAAGCCCTTTCAAGTGCAACTAACCCCAAGGGAATTTTATTTGTTTTCAACTGAATTATCTCATTCCCAAACAATGTCTCCTTTCCATCAACTTCCACCACATATGAAATAAAGTCAATCTCTTGAATTTCATACTAGTCAATGTAGTATAGAAACTTCAAAATGTAATTATCATCCTCAAACACTTGCCAATTGTAAATGTTGTTAGGCACCACAGGTTGTGTTTGTACCTCAATTCTTGAGACACCATCAAAAGTCACATCATCTAGCTTAACTACAATGTTAGCCAATAAATCTACTCTAATATTTTGTCCTCTTTCTATCCAATCTATATCAAAAGCCAAAGGCCTCAATAGTGTCCCAAACTTCATTCCTATATTGTCTCAACCTTTTGTCCTTAGTGACAAACCTAGACCTGACTTGGGAAACTACTAGCTCAGAATCCCCAAATACCTTTAACAATTTTATCCCATGTTTGGAAGGTAACTTCAAACCAAGTAATAAAGCCTCATACTCAACAACATTATTTGTACATGCAAATTGTAGCAAAAAGGAGTACTTGAAAGTCTTACCTTGGGGAGAAATAAGAATGACCCCAGCACTTGAGCCCTCCTTTGATCAGGCTCCATCAAAATACAGAGTCCATAGAGCATCGTCATGTAGTATTTGCAAGACCTCTCTAACAATTAGCGCAAGCTTAGCTTCTTCTTCTTCTTGCTTCAACTCTTCCACACGAAAGGTGTCTATACCAGTGTCCACAAAGATAATTATTGGGGGCTTCTCTAGCTCTTCAATATGCTCAATCATATGCTGAAATATTGATTCTCTAGTGATTTTGACATCCTTCTGATCAATTGAGAATGTAGCAAAGGACAGATCACATTGCATACTTCCTCCCATAGAAGCACACCATTTTCTTGGCAGTATCATTCCATAGGTTGATGGAATTCCACCACTGTGGCACTCATAACTAGCTCCTTTTTAGGAAATGCAGCCAATTTATATGGGACCTTATAAATTACCCCAATAATAGGGACTTCTCTAGAATCCATAACATAGCACTTTCTATAGGTGCTATCAACCTTCAAACCCATTTCCTCCATTATCTTGACTGGCATAACATTATTTGAAGCACCATAATCTATCATACAATTCTTGAGTAGTTTCCCATCAATGATTAGGCTCAAAAAGAAAGGATTGACCAAACTAGGATTTGCAGTGATGGTGGTTCCTAAATAAATCTTAGGGTTCTCATTAATTAATGTTCCTACCTCAGTATCCTTTTCTTGACTCTTACTTGTTTTAGGTGCATTAGCTTATGCTTTGTGCTTGCTACCCCCTACAATTCTATTAATGAAAGCTATCATTTTGTTTCTATGCTCATCAATCCTCATCATCTCTAGAAATGGGATTGTGAGCCAAACTTGAGACAAAACCTGAAACATATCAATGGGAGAGTAACTTGGTAACTCAGGAAGTATTATTTCTTGAGGGACTGCCTTATTAGCTTGCTTATCAATCTTTTCAACAGTAGGCTTCAAATATTTGGCCTTCAAATCTTGGTGTGTAGCTTCAATAATAACCTTTGCTTTGCTACCTTTCTTGGCCCAAATTCTCATTTCTTTAGCTTCTTTGGGCTTGGTCTCTTCCTTCTTATTTTTTGTCTTAACTTCTTTACTGTCTACATTGTTCTCTTTAATGAACATGCCTCTAGGATGGCCTTGGTTTCTACTCACAACCCTATTCCTCAGGTGGAGATCACTTCTTGCTTGAGCTCTAGCGGCCAATGCAATTGTATATCTCTCTATTTCCTCATTTGAAGGTCTTCTCAAAGAAACACTACATGCCTCAAGATTATAAGCAGTGTATTCATCTTCTCTTTCTTCATCAGAAAGAACTTGTTAATGGTGTAGAACTGCTTCGTGTCTTTGCACATCCACATCATTTGTGTTAGCGTCATCACTAGAAGAATAATCACTACATTCTAAATCTGACTTAGTCATGAATACATTTGTAGTTTCATCTAGATTATGGGGAGAATCAGACTCCCTCTAATCATCTTGAGTTTCTTCGAAGGACCACAACTACACATTGTTGTGACAAGTGAGGAATCTCACACACTCCACACTATGGTAATTCTTCAACAACATTTGTAGTATTTTTATGCAAAGAGTCAGGTGTAGCCTAATTTTTTTTTTGATTATTCTAAAATGGCTTCCTGTTATGCCAATTGTTATGGTAAGGATAATCTTGAAGTCTCAAGGGGCTTTCATTCCTCTGGAACTTAGGTTTGTCACTCTTTTCCTGCTTCTACAATAAATTTAGGACTTGATCCAACTTCTCATCTGGGGCTGCAGCTTTTACTACTTTCTCATTTTGAGCTTTTGAGTTCTTAGAAGGCCTAGGGTAATCCCTTCTACCAACTTTACCAGATGCCCTTATATTTTTTTCAATGTTTACCGCCATCTTGTAGGCTTCCTTCAGGGACTGTGGATTCTTGTCTCTAAGTAGATAACACATTTTAGAGTCATATGCATTATAGTACACAACCAAACATTCTCTTTCATTAGGCATCAGGAATCTAGGGACTTTATACATCACCTTTTGGAACCTCACATTGAACTTAGTAGCCATTTCATTGTGCCCTTTTGTGATATTATTAAAGTCATTCAACCTAAACCATGGATCGGTTTGGTCTCTGTATTTCTCTTTGAAGATTCAAAAGAATGAATCCTTGGAATCAATGCTTGCATCTAGCAAGCTCCTATACCAATCCCTTGCATCCTCCGTTAGGGATTGCATAAAGTATTTCACAGCCACATCCTCATCCCACAATTCAAAGTCTTCTACAAAACTCTAAAAATATTTTAAGTGGTCTTCACCACTAAGAGCATTGTTGCTAGTAAAATTGGGCACATGTTTCCTAGCATTATCTGGAACTAGATTTGGGCATCCTAGAATATTTTCAAAACATAGCTTCCTATACCTATCAGTGTGCAAAAATATCCTCCCAGTAGGTCCTTCTTCCTCATCTTGGTTATCATTATCTCTCCTTATATCACTATTGTGTCTAGACCTTTTGTGTTGGGAATCACGTTGATCATTGAAATGAAATATTCTAGTTTTATCTTCAGGTTGTGAGGAAGAACTTGAGGGGTTTCCAGTAGATGAAGTTTTGTCATTGGTGTGAGGAATTGAGGAGGATGTGTGACCTTGAGGGCTATGGGTCTCAGGGATGGTTCCTTTAATGTGGATTCCAAGAAACTGGGCTTCTTTTTCATTTCTATGTTTACGACAAATAATTCTATCTCCTTCATCTTCCTATCCAATTCTTCATTTTCTCTCATCAATTTACCCAGTAATGGGATAGAATCATCTTGCGATGTATCTTTCTTGGAAGCACCTCCCTCATTGATTTTTACCCCTTCATTTCTTTTCTCTCTCCCATAGGTCATTTCCCTTTGTCAACATCATGGGACTCACACTTTTTATTTCTAGGAGGGGGAGTAGATGGGATAGAAGTCTTTTCAATAGTATTAGTTTGTGGGATTACAATAATTTTATCAGCTAAGGAATCTATAGGGATTTTTCCTACAATCTCTCGCACAACTGGGTCAGGCTCTTGGTCAACTTGGGCTGCTAATTTGTCTAATGCCTCCATCTCCCCAACCTTCCTTCTTAACATATCCCTCTGCATCATAACATCCCTAATTCTCTTCTCCTTCTCTACATCCCTCTTCTTTCTATTTTCATTGCACCTAGAGGCTCTTTGATTAAGCAATTGCATATCATTCAACACCTCTTCTTCATGTGGAAAAGTAGACTCTTTATCAGATACTACTACAGTCTTAACTTGGTGGGGAACTACATCATGATAATATTCATCTCCAATTAGTAGGTCAGGAGGAACATGGGTATATGTAGGGGAATTTGGGGTCACATATCCTTTAGCTCTAGCATGCCTAGTGATAGCATTATCTTTTTGTATTATATCCCTTTCTATTCTATCCTTTTCTCTCCTCTTCTGGCTTGTGTGCCTGGGTTTGAGGAGTGCTCATTTATAATAGACTTCATGAAAACATCTCCCCTCTCACTAGAAGTATTATCACTGAAGTCCAATAGATTCCTTTCACGTTCTGAACTAGAACTAGAATGCATTTCATGTTCAGGGGTGGGATGAGGGGTAGACTTACCTTTTCTTGTGTCTTGTGCTTTTATCCATTTCCCATGTAAGTTCATGTTCTTAGGTAATTCACCTTCTAGCTTCTGTTCCAGATGCTTCTTCATGTGGCCTCACGTTCCTCTCATTTGTTCTTGAGTCTTCTTCACGTCCGTCACCTTCTTTGTTTTCTTTATAATTTTCTTCTTAACTTCTTTAATATCCTTAAACACTGGCTTGCACTAGTGTAGAGACGTTAGAATCACCACCCAAATTCCCTGGGAAAAATTAGTAGCAATTTTGTTATACTCTATGAAAATTTCAACAAATCTTTAGAACCTATGTCAAAATTTGACACATACGACATGCATTTGCATGAATTTTGAATGCAAGCTTTGAAGACACATGGGCGGGAAGCTTATCAGGACCTTAGGTGAAATATTTGAGAAAGATTTGAGCTAAATTTAGCAGACACTTTTATTTGACCGAATCTATAAGAAAATATCACCATATAATAGAGTGATCTATGATAAGGCATTCTAGAGAACTAATAATTGTAAAGCTTACGTCCTCAGCAGAGTCGCCATTTTGTTGGTTGTTTTCAATGAACCAATAAGATCTTGTCAAATACCTATGGGTTTTCTAGACTCAATTCTTGGATACCTACAAGATAATTGGCCAATGAATGAGATATAGCACCAATCGCTTTATATCCTACACTTTGGGATTTGAAGAAACCTAGGAGGGTGGTCCCACAATGTATATTATACAATTATTTCAAACAATTCACATATACACTGCATATTCAAGCAAATATATTCTCCCCTATGACTAATAAGATGAAATTCTCCAAGAAATTGGCATTTCCTTGAATGAATTATGCATCCTAAGCTGAGAATATAAGACAACACAAACTACAAAAAATTAATGATAGATCAATGACTATTTAAAAAAATGTTCTCAAGTCGAGTAACTGGAACCATGATAAAGACTTAAAGGGGTTAGGATCAGTGCCATTATCTGCGGGCAAGGAGTCTAAGCAAATTGAAATATAAGGTATATTTAATTCTGAACACCCATGGTCTTATAAGTGATATTACTTTTCAATTCACAAATTCATAACCAAATTCTAAAGACTACTTATCAGATCCAATCACCCTGCACAGGAATTTATGACTTGATTCAAGCATTTTAACTCATTCTATGAACCAGAGCTAAAACCAAAATATATATCAAAGTATGAAAGTGATGACAATTAATGAAATGATCTTTGATCAAAATTTTCATTAATAATTCAAATACAGATCTAAATGGAGAGACTATAGACTCAGAAAACTTCCATTATCATTCAAGTATGCTTAGGAACCATACATTTGACAAAATTTACTATCTAGACTCAAAGCATTAGACAAAGACATAACTTATTCGCTCTATGTTCGCAATTTTCACAATTCGATTCTAAAATTCAATAAAAGACCTAGGGCGGGTGCACGAAGTTGGTTGCACTTTTGTGGCAAAATGGGAAAAAATGGGGAAACACATAACACGCTCGTGTTATAATGTGAGCACATTATGTGCTTTTAAAAAAAAAAAAGTGAAATGTATATCATTTGTTTTCACTATTTCTGAGCTCTGCCCGCGGCCAAAAACCCTCATTTTCGCGCTCGCGTTCTAGGAGGAAGGACTTCTGCAAATTTCATCAAGAACAGTTGGATTTTGTCTATAAATATGGCACCACGATGATGAAGAGATGCAGGAAGTAAGTATTGTTTATTATTTGTTTTGAATTTGTTAGTTTGAAATTGATTTTGTTTGTTTTAGGTTAGATTTGATTTTTTTTAAAAAAATTTGTAGGAAATTCTGCAAATCCTCAACAAGAAGAGGAGGTAAATCCTCAACAGCAAAATCCTCAACAAAATCAACCTCAACAACAAAATCAACCTCCCCCACCATTCTCTCAATTCCCTCCTGGCACTCAAGAAAATTTGAGGAGTGAAATTGAGAAGAATAGAAAACAACTTGAGGATCTTATCAGTAGGTTGAGTGATCCAAATGCTTCAACCACAGAAAGAATGCTTCTAGAAAATTCATTGAAAGACATGTTAAAAAATGTAGATGCAATCACCCAGCAAATATCTGGATGGCAAGATAGGAGGTAGACAGCTAGGGCATATTATGCAGACAAATTATCATATAAACAAGTAAAAGATTTAAAAATTTCTAAAGGTGATTTGTGCTCTCTATTCACTGACCCTAAAACAAATCAAAATCTTACCCTCAATGCAAAAGGGTTTCCTATTCATTGGTGCCACCACCAAGAGATTAAGAACCATTTTTATGAAAGATGATATATGGTCTTTGATTACCTACCATGCAATAATTGTGAAGTCCCCCAATATTTTCTTAGGAAACTATACAGTGAGTTTGTATTGAACCAAATCCCAAATTATTTTGATATGAGGGAGTTCCAGGGGAGAGGTGGGGGGTCAGCTCAGGATAGGCCCAGTGCACAGCCGGATCCTACGTGGCAAGGGAGACGACCTCTCGCTTGGCCGCCTCGTGAGCAGATTGTGATGCCTGTCGTTGCGAAGGAGAGTGCCGACATAAAGACATTGCAGGCTATCACAACTTTGACCCAAAGTGTCATCCATCACACTAGCCCTATTGTATAGTGCCATCCAGGGGAGTCTTCAGGTGGTGGCCTTCGAACCCATGTGTGTCAATCTTGCACGACAACTTGTTCGTATGACCCTACCGGCACTCAAGAGGGTGCTACGTAGGATCCATATGCTACTATGCAACCTGATCCGTGTGCATCTACAGGGATGGAGAGGATGGCTGACATTTTGCATGATGCATTTGGCATTGACACTTAGGTAAAATTTAGCATGTTCATTGAATTTAATTTATTAAATTTTGATTGTGAAATGCAAGATTAACTAATTTAGTTTTATTATTTTAATAAAATTGTAGGGTCACAGTGTAGAGACTGGATACACCAGTCATCCACCTACTTATTTTTGTAGTACACCTATCGGTGGGGTATGTAAAGTTAGTAAACAATTATAAATTTATTACATGTGTTAATAGAATTATTTTACGAATGGTATTTTAATATGTGATTTTGGATGTTGAACAGGGTACTGTTGGAGATTTCAAGGAAACACCTCCGAGTGCCAGTGGATTTGATCAAACGTTCACGGAGGTAATATAGAATTTAAAGAGAACTTAAGTAATGAATTATAAGTTGAATAGATTTGTGTAGTTTATATTCATATTGTTGACCTTATGTTGCATTACACAGATCATTCAAAATCAAAGCATTACTTCAACTTCGATAACTAATAATCAGAAATATATCTGTTTAATACTTGTACTCAAAATTTTGTTCATTAGATCTCATACATTATAAGTCATCACATGGATCACTATTGTAACTTTTTGTGATTGAATAATTTGTTGTTTTATTTTAGATGTTGGTGAGCACTAAGCATTCTGAGGGCAATGGATATTGGTGTTTCACTCCACTATACAATCCTCGATGGCTCGATAGGGAGGTATGAGGAAAATTACTAAATTTCAATTTACATTCATTGTTATAGATGAACTAGTTCTAGTAAAAAATCAAACCATTATTGATTCGTAGTTTAATTCCTATTTGGATGGTTTATACAGGGCTTGAGCACACCTGAGCATCAACATGCAAATATTTCCATCGAGAAGAGTGATTGTGAGATGGCCGTAAGTGATTATTTTGTTAAATATATTAATTTTTATAATGTAATTTCTATATATAATGTCTTTACTTCTTATTGTAACAGTTGAAACTTCACCAGAAGCTAAACACTAGGAGGAGCAGCAGGAGCACTCCTCGAGCACAGCAGAAATGGGTGATAGACTTATCGCCATCGGATTAAACACTAGGAGGAGCAAGCAGGAGCACTGAAAGTTAAGACAAAGAGAAATGGGTGATAGACTTATCGCCATCTGATCGACAAGCAAAGGGAAAAAAATTATTTCTAGAGCATGGAGAGCAATAACTTTTGATTCCAGAGCCCTTTGTTGTATGCCTTCATGACAGTTTTGTACATATTTTGTATTGGATATATTTGATTGAATTCTTATATGACATTCTCATAAGCCTATATGTATTATTTTGTAACTATATTTTATACTTATATCGACATATATTGATGTATGCATACATGGCTATTTGCTTGATACAAATATTTTTATCGATGGTGTCCATATTTGCAGATTATAAATTCATGGTTCAATAGATATGAGTTACGTGTATTCAAGTGTATACTCTACATCTTACACACATATATGTTTTGACTTACGTGTGAACATTGAAAAGTGTGAATTTTTTTGTGTTTGGAAGTCAAATGCAAGCCAATTTTGCAATTCTCAGTTCTTGCATACTTGATCTTATGGACTTATTCCTTCCTAGCACATATTGTGAATATTTCTCATTTGGTGCAGAAGATAGATTCCTCATTTTTGAACCACTCATAGCAAAGAGATTCACAATAAGACTTTAGCATTGGAACACTACTCCATACTTCTCTTGTCTAGACCATAAAGGATTGAAAATTTTTAATTTGATGCAATGATAGTTGTGAGATGAGAATTTATATAACCATGCCTATTTTGA
>VDFB02000012.1:3284729-3298296 GCA_007258455.2 Sequoia sempervirens
TGGATAGATTCAAACCTTAGCCATGGATATTCAAGATGATTTTTTGCTAGACAACAAATATAATAAGCAATCAAAAGAGTATTGAAGGTGAATCGATTCTTTTGCAAAAGTAAAAACAAGAAATTCTTCGACATTGTAACTAAACAAAAGGGTTGTTAGGTTGTAATGAGAAAAAGTTGAAACCATAAATCCCATAACATAAGATGTCATGCAATGCCACCAAATATTTGTAATATTACCTAATAAAGGAACATGTACATTGACAATAGCTAAAAGTAAAGAAATGAAAAAGATACTAAAGAAGAAATTAATAAAATAAAGTTTAAATCTATCTATGCTACCAAAATTTTTACCACCAAAGAAGCTAGGAGAATAAAGAATGTGTATAAAGTCTAGAGAAATAAACAAGATTATAATCAAGTACAAATTTACTTTTATCAATGATAGATGATTTCATAGATCGTTTAACTGGAGTAAAATATTGTAGACACATGGATCTAAAAAGTAAATATCATCAAATTAGAATTAGAGAGAGAGAGAAGTGAAATATTACATTTATGTTAAAAAGGTTGATATAAATGATTAGTTAAATGTAGACACTAAAAATTATCCTAATGAAATAATCTAATTATTTATTTAAATTAACCACTTTCCTCTAAGTTAATATTTCTTCTTATTCATATAATTAAATTATTTAAATTATTATTTAATTATTCAAAATTTTCTTCCAAGATTAATTGAAGAATTTTAATTGTTTAACTAATTGACCACTTTTTATTAAATTGTTACTTATTTAATTATCTAATTTCTTAATTCTTCTCTAATTAAATAAATACTTTTATTTATTTAATTATTCATGTGTGTGAAAATAAATAAATTCTATTTATTCTAAATTCCGCTTACCTTTCATCTTCCTCTTTCCTCTCCACTTAACTTTGCTTTTATCTTACAAGTTAACTTTTCTCCATTTTGGAAACATCTAAATTAAATAAATATGTTTATTTATTTAATTAACTAAATTATTAAATTCTTCCATAATTAAATACTTTTTTTTTGATACGTAAGGTCAGTATATTTATATTAATTAAAAAGTTGAGTACAATTGTTTGCCAAGCAGGAAAAGAACCACCATAGCCAAAAAACTGCCACCTCCCCTAATAGCTAATAAGGCCAACATACATGCGGAAAACATACCAAAGCATGAGCAGAAACAAAAACCATTTTAGAGACTATATCGCGACCAGATACAACCAACATACGAGAATGACCAAACCCTACCCCCAAAGGAAAAAACCATCATCACCCACATTACAAAAATTTGTTCAATTTTGCAAAATCTCCAAACTCAAATTTTCAATCTTCATCCCCAACCACCACTAGACCAAAGAATTTCTTTAGAAATTCTATCGCTGCCCCTGCCAACATTTGGTGATGCATCAAACCCAGACCATGCAAGTCCAAAAGGAAGGGAAAAATTGTTACTATGTCTTCTTCTTGAATTCGCTCCATGTCGCACAGCCTCAGACATCCTCTTCCTTCAATCACCATGCACAAAACCTCATCCACACCTTCGACTAGGTCCTCCTGGAACATCTTCACCATTAATTTCTTTTCCTCAGCCTTCAGAGTCCTCATATCCAGAATGGAAGCCAAAAAAATTGAAGAGACATGTAGGTTGTCGCTCCCATACCCCCCATTTTCCAAATGACCAGTGCCTAGAACCATCTTCGCAGCTGCAACCACCAACAAATCATTATTTAACAAAATTCTCTTTAGTCTCTGATCTGTGATTTCCCTAAACGTCGCTTGTCTCATTGACGACTTCAAAGAAATCGGCGTGTCTGCTCCAAAGCAAGCCAGGCCCGACACAGATACCTCAACTACAAATTTTGAGCTCTTCGCCATTAACCTTTCTGCAGAAATTGCACTCGGCTTTGGAGAAAATAAACACCCACAGACACCACAACCACCAGCTACTAAATCCGCATGCCAAAAAATCCTTTAGCCTTCAATAAATAAGAAAATTCTACCCACCATGCCACCGTCATCGACATCAAATGGTACCCTGACCAATGTGCGAGACGTCCTTGCAAGGAAGAGGAAATCCTTCCCCATGATTTTCATTCATAAAAATGCATGTAGGCCGATGCCTTATTTTTGTCGACATCATATCTATAACCCACGACAAGACCTTGGCATGCAAATCTAGACTCACTACCATCGCATCCCACCAAGCATCGACACTCGGCCACTGTGGCATGCAAAGCCACCTCCCTCCGCCACCTCGGAGGGTCACCCACCCTGCCACCCACAATTAAATACATATTTTTATTTATTTAATTATTCATATGATTTTTCCTTCTGATTTCTAATTTATAATCTTACATTGCAGACAAGGAATGCCATGATGCATTCCTTCTTATTTAGTGTCAAGACCAGTGTCTTATACGAGATGTCTCATTCCTAAAACTAGACATTATGTATGATCTTATCATTTTTCTTATATGAGGATGTCGCATTATCGAAACTAGACTTGACATCTTATACAACAAGCTTCATTTCCTGAAATTAGATATTATCCTTAATATTATCAGCAAACACTCATTGATTGGCAAGAAGATCTAGATGGTTGTTGTCTCATTTGATCCAGTGAGTCTTATCTTTTTATTGATTTATCTCTGGTCATGTTACTATGCGCCTCAAGGAAGTCCACAAGCGATGAGAGGAGCGATGATGGATCATGACCTTTTATCTTTGATTTTTGTTTGTGGTTTGTCTTGATAATATGACTGGAGTGCAACTAAGTTCCTTGTGTGTGATTGGGGTTCCATCTAGCATAATCAATACATCCTATGCAAGTCAAAGATTATCTAAGACTTTCTTGCATCAAGACTAATATGCTTTATGGTTAGTTCCTCACATATTCCGACAAGGTTCTATTGTCACTAGTATGTGTCATGACATTCCTTGTCTGCAATCTATCTGTTTATGCAAAAGGGATAACATTTTGCACCTTGGTCTATGTCATACCTTGGTGACCATTATTCATTGCCAAATAAAATGCTCTATGATGATAAATCATGCAGTACTTAAAAGCTCAAAATCTATCCACTTAATCCATTTCCAATCTTCACCAATTTCATTCAATCCTATCTGATCAATCAATTTTATCCACATCTCATTCCGATCAAACTAACTATTCTTCACTCCTTACTAACCTTTTCTTCTTGCTTCTCAGTAAAATTTGATTCAATTTTCTAGATTTTTACCAAATTTCTAGAGGGGGCACCAATCATATCAATCATCTCATTTGTTCTAATTTTCCATTCCTCACTCGACTGGGGCATATCATCACCTTCTGCATCCTTTCTGATTTTTCTTTCTTGACTACTTTTCTTTCCTTTGAAACAAGACTATAAAAATGCATTGCCTCAAAGAGGGGCAAAATATAGACACAAAAAATTGTCCTAATTAAATAATCTTATTATTTAATTAAATAAACCACTTTCCTCTAAGTTAATATTTCTTTTTATTCATATAATTAAATAATTTTAATTATTTAATTATTCTAACTTTTCCTCCAAGGTTAATTATTTAATTAATTTACCATTTTTTATTAAATAATTTTCTTTAATTATTTAATTTTTATTCTTGTTTATAATTGGTATCATCAGGAGTGCACCCAAATGTGAAAGCAAAGATGCTTTGCAATCCTGTTTAACATGAGATGATTTCTAGGCCTATGGGTTGCCTGAAATGGAAATCAACCTCCAGATTATAGGTCAGCTTCCTTTATGATTTTCTAATTATGGACTGTGAACTTTAATGGAAAAGGGAAGAAGGCTTGAATTGAATGAATAAACTAAAATTATACTGAAAGGTGATGCACCTAATTGGTGCAAATTCAACCTCAAATCTGGACAGCACTTAATGACGACGACACATCTGATAAGGATGACTTACACCAATGGTGGTTTTACACAACCACAGAATTTGAAGAGAACACTTGAGCTGAGATGGCTCACTGAATGAATATAACTTGTCTGGAAGTTCACAGACCACTGAAACTCCATTGTTTTGAGAACAGAGACACTTGTCAGCACTGAATGATGATTTCATTTTGCCCTTACTTTTCTTTGCTTATTTTGAGAAAAATGGACTATTCGATTAAATATTAAAGATAATCAATGTGATTATTTTAATATTTATCATGTGAGCTACTTTTTTTTACATTGCATGATAAATATTAAGGTAATAAAATATTACATTTAATATTTAATTACATATTTTGTCTTATTTAAAATCATGCAAAAGATACAAGCTAAGTGTTTTTCACTTTAAAATTAAATGATAATATTGAGACTTAACTCTCAATTCTACTAATATGCATGATGAATCATCTTTGGTCATGCAATTTTGAAAAACATGCAAAAATACCTCAAAACTAGAGAAAATTGAGTGATTAAATATCCAAAACTCCCCTTGAGTGATGGTCAACCTATGTGAGACCTCAAAAATAATGTAGAATTGCCATTTGAGCCTTACAATCCTCTTAAAAAGGTGGATCTATTTTTTTTCCTTAGAACTAGTGAAGAATTCTCAAAAATTACGAACTGGGTCGTTGAGAAATTTAAAGGGTTTTTTTTTTCATTGTTTTATAATTTATATCCAAAAATCACGAAAACCCATATCATAGTTTTTGAGATATGATTGAAACATGAAACCACTATTCGTTGCATCTTTTGAATCTGAGAGGGCAGCATGCTAAACTCAACCTTTGTGGGAGCCCATTTTACACCACATGCTAAAATATTGAATATGATGAACTAGCCATGAAACATGTACATGTACCTGATAAATCTTTGAATGTCTGGTTTTCTTATCTAATTTGCTCAAATGTCAAAAAACAAATTCACCCTAGTTTAATAACTGTCTGATAAAACTTTACTAATTTAGCTGGTAGCCAACAATTAGTAACATTTCTGGCAACCTCTTTGGGGTGTTTTCCTGTTAAACAAATAAGATCAGTTGCCTTGCTTATCCATTGGGCATGAAGTCCATCTTTTTGTCTTTTTTGACTCAAAAACCTATGTAACTTAGTTGTAGAAACCATCAACAACAAACAAAACTAAAAGAAACTAGCATAACTCTGTTTAAGACAGAGCCAAAAAACTGTGCAACATCTACACTTTATTGAAAAACAAAATAATACTGAAATAAAGTGTGCTCAAAACATTTATTACCTTGAAAACTACCCTACCCTACCTTAACCAAACAATCACGAAAGCCTCAAACAAATCCATTTACTGTTTGGTTAAAGTAGCTTCCCCTTGTCAACAAAAAACATTGATTCACATGTTTATGAACAGTGTAAACTAGATAAAGAATAGGAAGATATTCAATAAACTACTACAATTCTTCATGAAGAATGTAAACTCACTCACCCTCTGATTTTGATCAACCAAACTGTTGGTTTGGAGTGAATGAACAAGTTGGCCTTGTTGTTCTTTAATCTCAATCTCATGCTTGGACTCTGTTATGGAGAGATGCCGGATTGGACATCCTATTAAGATGCTAAATCGAGGACTCTTTTTGCCGGCTTCTTTCTCATGTGTTGTCTCTTCAACCACAACCTCTTTGGTCACTTGATTATGTTGATCACAATCCTTTGTCTTGAAAGGTGCTAAGTTGTCAACAATGTTAGAGCAAAAAATCTCAATGATGCTTAAGAATAAGTCCTCTTCATGAACAATTTCATTCTGTAGTGTATGCTCTAACTTATTTTCATGATGATTTTCAAAGCTCATACCTTCAATATCTATGATGATTTTCATATCAAAATAAAAACTCATTTTTTTTTAAAACATACTAGCACTTGATCTTTTGAAACCAATAGATTTGCTCGGAGTCATCAAGTGTGTGTGTAGATCTTGCCTCCAAAGGTAGTAAATATTGATTTTCACACCAAAAATCAGAATTATGTGGAAAAACTTTGGATTAAGAGAGTCCAAACTGTCCCACCGGGCATGTCAAAAAATGTTATCAACAGGAGTGCACTTGATTGTGAAAGCAAAGATGCTTTGTAATCCTATGTAACATGAGATGATTTCCAAGCCTGTGGGTTGCCTAAAATGGAAATCAACCTTCGGATTGTAGGTCGACTTCCTTTATGATCTTCTAACTATGGACTGCAAACTTTAATGGAAGAGGGAAGAAGGCTTGAATTGAATGAATAAACTAAAATTATAATGAATGGTGATGCACCTAATTGGTAACGAACCTGTAATCTGATTCACAATAACTCTCAATGATCCTATTTGCAAAACTAAATTTGAACAGTTCAACCACAAGTGATTTACACAAAGGATTGACTGAATTACCCTTTTCAAAGGAAAACAATGTCTTTCACAGCTAAAATGGTAAAATAAGTCATATGCACAATGTATAACTTGTGAAATTAAACTTAACTGTGTACATACTCTTATGAATGAGACAAAAAAATAGAGGTTCTTTGATTCAAACACAATAAATCTCTTATCAAATCAGTCATACAGTATGACACCTGAAATTTTGAAGACAAACACTTGGTATTATTGAAAGTAAAAGGAAAATTTGCAATTTAACAAACTTGAATAGCCTGTAAAAGTTGTTGTATATAAAATATTGTAAAAGTCTGAGTTACAAGATCTCTCTCTGCAAAGTGCAAAGGCAAATAAAATCAAGAACTGCAGAAAAAAGACTAAGTCTTTTTCCTATATACAATAAAGGGCTTGAAAAAGTCAAGAGGAGATAACTGAAGTCAAAATATCTGAACTCCAAAATTGATGTAAAACTACAGTTATGTCTCACCATTTGCTCCATTTTTTTTGCATGATTTTGAGAAAAATGGACTATTCGATTAAATATTAAAGATAATCAATATAATTATTTTAATATCTATCATGTGAGCTGTCTTTTTTTTTTACATTGCATGGTAAATATTAAGGTAATAAAATATTACCTTTAATATTTAATTACATATTTTGTCTTATTTAAAATCATACAAAAGAAACAAGCTAAGTGTTTTTCACTTTAAAATTAAATGATAATATTGAGACTTAACTCTTAGTTCTACTAATATGCATTATGAATCATCTTTGGTCGTGCAAGTTTGAAAAGCATGCAAAAAAGGCCTCAAAACTGGAGCAAACTGAGTGATTAAGTGTCCAAAACTCCCCTTGAGTGATGGTCAACCCATGTGGGACCTCAAAACTAATGTAGAATTGCCATTTGAGCCTTACAATCCTCTTAAAAAGGTGGATCTATTTTTTTTCCTTAGAACTCGTGAAAATTTCTCAAAAATTATGAATTGGGTCGGTGAGAAATTTAAAGGGTTTTTTGTTTCATTGTTTTATAATTTATATCCAAAAATTACGAAAACCCAGATTGTAGTTTTTAAGATATGATTGAAATATGTAACCACTATTCGTTGCATCTTTTGAATCTGAGAGGGCAATATGCTGGGCTCAACCCTTGTGGGATCCCATTTTACACCACATGCTAAAATGTTGAACATGATGAACTAGCCATGAAACATGTACCTATACGTAACAAATCTTTGAATGTATGATTTTTTTATCTAATTTGCTCAAATGCCAAATTTTTTTCTCACTCCAGTTTAATAACTGCCTGATAAAACTTTACTAATTTAGCTGGTAGCCAAAAATTAGTAACAGTAATTACATAAAAAATATTATTTATTTTAAATTCCACTTACCTTTCATTTTCCGCTTTCCTCTCCACTTAACTTTGCCTTTATCTCACAAGTTAACTTTTCTCCAATTTGAAAGCATCTATATTTATTTAATTAACTACTTTCCATATTTTTTGCTTTCATCTTTCTTCCTAAATAAATGAAATTCTTTATTTTATTTATTTAGCTCATTTGCACATGCAATGATAATTAATTATTGTCCTCGAATCTTTCCATCTTTTTCTTCTTTCATATTTCTTCAATTTTAGAATCTAAATCTTTTCTAATTCTTCAACTTTCCTCTATCTTAGAAAAATCTTCATTCAAACAATGAAATTAGAAATTTATTATGCACAATTTTTTCACCATTTTAATTAGATAATTCATTATTATCTCTTCTTCAATTAGAATGACAACTTTCCCATTCTTTCTCATAATATCATCCGTTGATTCTTCTTTTCAATCTTGATCATCACTTTTATATCCAAATATTCTATAAATGCAATCTTCTTTCTCATTCGAAGGCTAACCACATTGTTTGAGATTTTTTTGTCATTCATCCATCTTGAGATTATTGTAGGTGTGCACAATGGATATTTGAGAGCAACAAAGTGAAATCGAGAAGAGCAATGGAGGTAAAATGATATTGATGTGAGAAGGTATAATATTTGTTTTTGTTTCATACTTCTTCCATTGTTTTTTCATACTTCATTGGTAGATTAGAATCATTTTTCTAAATCTAATGGTTTTTGTGGCTACCATTTAATGATTTATACATTTATTTATGATTTCTGATCCTACACTATACCTTGTGGATAGACAAATCCACATGATACCAAAGGTATTCAATAAAGTATTAAATTTAAATCTTGATAAGATTGTTGTTTTTGATAAGATAAGCAACATTTACAGGGTGTTGTACCCTTCACATAGAAAGCCCATAGGGCCAAAAAGAAGCTAGTTCAAAACAAAACATGAACTAGGATAAAAAAAAACAACTGACCAAAAGCTTTAGAACAACAAACAAGGACTAGACAACCCTAGAACCTAAGGGGACTAATCTAACTCCCAAAGCCCTAGGCCGTGAAGAAGCAACGAATTTGGGGAGTTCCTTCTTCTTCCTCAGTACAACAGACTAGGAAGACTCAAAATCGACATCCACCGAGCAGGGTGAGAGGAGTGGATCCAAAACAGCCACCCCTGGTAAGGAGCCACCACACAGCGAGGGAGCCATCAGTGAAGAAGAGTAGATAGGAGCAATAAAAGGATCAACAGAGTCAATTAACAAGGGACAAGTAGGTTCTTCGAGGACAACAACAACAGATCAAGGCAATAGAGGTTCCACAAAAGGGATAGTCGGAAGAGGAGCCTGGAAGGGATCAGACACCAAGGGAGGAATAAGAGGGTCACCCTCCTCAAAGGAATCATCTGAAGAGGGAGAACCAACTGTGAGGTGGTCCAAGAGAGCATTCTTCCACCAAGTAGCAGACCCTTGCGGTGAACAAGAGGGCAACTAGAGGCCAAATGACCAGTGGAGAAACACCTCCTGCACCAAAAGGGGAGGCCCTCATAGTCCAGCAGCTACATCCAAGGTCTGTCCACCACCATCAAAGCCACATCACCATGGAGAGGTTTGGAGATGTCCAAATCAACTAAAATAAAAGCCATCGTAGTATGCCCTAGATCCTAAGATGTAGAGTCCACCTTCATAAAGCATCCAATGGAGTTGCCAATAGCTTCAAAACATAAATACTCCCAAAACTGAAGAGGGAGATTCGACAGACAGACCCAAATTGGTTTGATATTCAGTGGCTTAGTTAGAGGATTGAAAGAGAAAGACCAAGGCTTGATGGACAATGAATGAATACCCCACATCCACCCCCTATCCAACACATAGTCCCTCTCCACAGGGGAGGCAAAAGTAGCAAAGAAAAACTCCTTAGCGCTGGGATAGAGCTCAATCTACCCAGAGACAATAGGCTTCTAGGAATTGGAAACCCACTCATGGAGATTTGGAAGGGAGGGCCACAAGCCATTAAACTTGCAAATCACACCCTACTTCAAATAAAAATCCTCATTTTCAGCAACTTCAGGTCCACAGACTACAACAAGGGACGAACGAGCACATGGCAGAGGTCGAACCCTAGCTGGAGAAGGCATAGATCGAGAACCATCCTTGGAAACCGGCTCAAAGAAGGACTTTTGATGGCCTCCCAAAGTAGCCCTAAAGTTAGGGACTCCAACAAGAACACTAGAAGCAGGAGCAGGCGACACCACAGTGAGAATAGACACAAAGGGGATGACTGCACCCACACCAGGTAGTACAACATTCACACAAACACCATTCACTTGCATCGAACACACGGATCAAATATTTCGTCAGGAGCAGAAGGAACCCCAACAAAAGGGTCCCTATAGTCGCCCCACCAACATAAGCGGACAATGGCACCAGAGTAGCCGCGCTCGAGCACTGCAAACCATTGCCATTCAAAAACTTATCTACCTGCGAAGCATCTCAAGACAAAGGAGGAGAAGAATAGCCCTCACTTAAACGCCCAATCTAAAGCCCACATAATGTCTTGTCCTTAGAAGAACGAGGCACGTAGACCATCTCATCCTTAGAAGCATCAACAAAACGAATAGGTTTCTTCCTGCCCTCAGAAGACCATTGCTCGGGAACATTTTGAACATGCATCTTCTCGCTTTATAAATTTGCAATGTTAAGCCTTTCTCTTCTTTTTTTATAAGATTGTTGTTATATATTCTAGAGTTACTTAATAGTGATGAAAATTTGCAACATATTAGGTCACTATTGTCAAGATAGAGAGGAGAAGTTGTTAGAAAATGTAAGGAAATTATATTCATAAAAATATAATTGCAGGTTTATCTATGTTTTCTTATCTAAGTAAGTGCACAAAGTCGAGTCCTCAAAGAGGAAAAGTTTCATGCAAAGAAAAAATGGTTAAAGCAACGGGTAACCATTTTTAAAAAAATGGGTACCTATTTAGGGGGTCTGTGCAAGATCATGGGGGTCCAAAAAGTGGCGATGTCAAAAAAAGGCATTTTAACACACCCAAAAATGCGAAATTCATGCCTTTGAATTTTTGCAGATATCCGTTATAAAACGAATATCCGTTTTGTTTAAGTTAAAATTTTCAATTTCGTTGGGTTCGGGCTTGACCAATTTTTATTTTATATATTATAATAATTTTTTAATATATTTATCATATACAACAATAATTAAAAAAATTTATTATATTTTATGATTATATAATATTATATTACTATATAGTAATATAATATTATATAATAATATATATTATATTGTATTATAAATAATATATTATATATTATATTATATTATAAATAATATATTATATATAATATTATATTATAAATAATATATTATATATTATATTATATTATAAATAATATATTATATATTATAATATTATAATTAATATAAATATAATATAATATATATTATATATATATATAATAATATAGTGTATATTATATTACATATACTGATATATTATTTTATATTATACATTTGAAAAAATTTGTAAAATTAATAGTTTGGGTCCCAGGACCGAGAAAATATAACAAAAAAATATAAAAACAAACCCTCCATTTAAAACATACATATCTATTTTTTGTGATGACATAAATTAAAAAAGGCAGAGGCTCATATTATAAAATAATATAATATTACCAAAAGTAATATAATATTATATACATATACTGTATTATTATAATATATTATTACTGCTCATAATATATATATTATAAATATAATATATATATTATAATATAATATATATAATATATAATATATGAGGGCCAGGTTGCATCCCCATCCATTGTCTCTTTGTATTGCTAACATGATGCATGGAATTAGTGGTAGGGTATATGGTCAGTCAGAAGGTGGGCAGTCAGGGTCCCTATGGTGGATGGTTCCCACCCGGAACTCGGGATCTATAGTTGCCCAGGTAGTTGGAGGCGGTGGGTGGGAAGACATGGGATCTCCTCCCACCCACCTTCTCGCCAAATAGGCCGGGGCCTCCCACAATAATAAAGAGGGGTTGAATAGGTCGGGAATGCAAGCCCTTCGGAACCTAAAGCCAATATGGTCGGCTGCTGAAGGCATTATACTATAATATTAATAATATAATATAAATATTATTATATAATACAAATGTTTTTGATATAAAAAACAACAAAACAAGGGTGTTGCCCCATTAATACAAGGCACCAACAACCATCCACAACAGACTAACACTAACAACACAGTAACAACAGGTCTAAAAACCAAACTATCACTCTAAGCAAATCATATAAAAAACAACTCAAAAAACTAACAACCGAACTAAAGCTACTAGTAGTGTCCATCATGATAGCATGATTTAAAACCACCATAGATATTGATCACCAAGGGTCATACCAGTCATAGAGGAAAATAAAAATAATAACAATGTCTTTAACAGAACAAAACATAAATGAAGGTTGATTCAGCCATCCCTAGTGAAAAAACCTAAACCCACCAAAGACTAATCTTTTTTCCCATTGCATGGCTTAACTAAAGTTATGGTAGCCCAATCTTCAATGAGGAACCTAAGCAGTTCCTTGTTGACGACTTCTTCCTCCACATCATTCGCAGACTTGTCCTTTTGTAGCAGTTATAACGTAGTGGTTGACCTGTGCATAATCTTCAAGGAAAAATGAGTAACATCCTCCAGTCTTTTCTCCAAACTCTCAATTTTGTTTTTCAAATTGTCAACCTCCTCCCAAACAATATCCTATTTATTGTATGCTTCCTCCATGGGAGCCTTACCTTCCACAATGTTGGAGGCGTGAGACTTGACCTCCTTGATTTTAGTGCTAGCAGAACCCCTTTTAAGGCTTTCAGAAACATGGGAGGAGCTACTAGCAAAAACTGAGAGAGCCTCATCCCCCACATCCTTTTCCTCCTTACTCCTACTCTCGCTCTCGTCCCCATTGTTAGAATCCGAGACCTCCTTAAAACTTTTCCCTTTTTCTTGCTTGATAACCAGTCTATTTGACCTACAAGGGGTATTAGTCTCCTCGGTGATCTCAATGTCAGAGTCAATTTGATGGAGCCAGAATTTTGTCTTCTTGGAGGCTTTGGCCTTAATTCTCAGGGTGGGGGCTATGCTTTTTTATCTTTTCTCTCCACAATAGGCCCCAGAGAGGGGGATGTGTCCTATGGATAAACTTTCAAGGCAGGGTTTTTGATACATTTTTTCTTGCTCTGGCCAGGGGTGTCCATAATGCTAGCCGAAGGAGGAGTAGAAGAAACCGGATCCTCTTCAACAGAGGTGAGTCAAGAAGCTTCAACAATAGTAATGGGTCGAGTGAAAATGGTATAGTCTGGACATGAGCCCTTGGTGGAGGATGGTGAAATTTTATAATATTATAATATTTACATTATAATATAACATTATATTATATAATATTATAATATTCTATAATATTATATTACACAATATTATAATAATATAAGATTATATTATAATATATAATATATATTATATTATATTATATTATATTTTTAATGTTATACATTTGAAAAAAAAACTCCGCCGATTAATATATGGTATATTAAAAAAGTTTAAAATAGGAAAACAAATATCCGTTTTGAAACGAATATCTGTTTCGTGTTATAAATTAAAAAAGAAAAACTTGAGAGCTCACATTTAGCTTATTGTATGCGGTTAATTTTCCTCTCCAACTCGGGTATCTGTTCGCAAGTGATCATTTTTCCCAAAATCAATCAAATTTAAAAGGTATGTTTGGATTTTTATGTTTTTATTC
>VDFB02000012.1:3298396-3398396 GCA_007258455.2 Sequoia sempervirens
TCTCCGACGAGTTAGAGCACGACACGTGGACGGCTGAGTCAGCAAGTTCATCGAATAGGGATTTGACAGGTGGCACCGACTCGGCAGTACGGTTATCCTCATCAGCGCCCTCGTCAGCGGAAGTCGTCGAATGGCATCGAGACACGTGTGAAGTCTTTGGCCTGCGTGTTTGTTGAGCGGACTGCTAAAACAATGGATGGGTTTTGAGGATGGGTTTTGAACCCGTGACCACCACTCTTCCGAAACCGTCGCCAGCCGTTGCGCCAGAGCATAGACACCTAATTAAAGACAGCCGGCGGTTAGTTTTGTTGTAGATTTTGTTGGATTTTTGTTTTAAAAATGGCCGGTCGGGGTTTTGAACCCCCGACCTTACGGGATATAAAACCTTTAACCACCGCTGCGCCACGAAGGATTTCTAAACTATATGTGGCAGTGGTTTGATTTGATGAATGGTTATTATCCGAATCTCTATCAAAATGGAAAATTAAGCCATAACTAACAAGATTTATGCTAACCACCTCAAACAAGAAGATGTCAGAGGATAAAACAGACCTGATACGAGCTGATCAGGGAGATTATGCAATTAATTGGGTGGTTAGGCCTAATTAGGCAAATTTCTTGTATAAAAGGAGGGGGGTAGGCTTTGATTTCCAAGTCCAGGTGGAGATAGCGAGAGAATGCTCGAGAGATTTGATTGTTCCTGTATATCGAAGTAATGCTGTGCTTTTGATGTGCTTGAAGGGGATGATCTGCCTCAATTGTAACTGATTTTTGGAGCTAATCGGATCGGTCCTCCATTGGAGAGGGACCCGGAGACGTAGTCCTTAGGGACGAACTCCGTTATCAATTTTGGTTTCGTCTCTCTATTTCTTCTCTCTTTTCTTTCTCAGTTTATCTTGGCATTTATTTTATGTTATGTTCATTATTTCATTTGCGCATTTATTTTGTAATCATTTAAGTAAAAGCGTTGTAATAATTGATCTTTTAACGTTAAGCATTCTGTAAGCAACTAGTCCTAGATCCTAAATAGATCATCCACCCTGGCGATTGTCGACAGCAGAAAACACTCGATGAGATCTACCCGCATCTCCCACTGTCGGCTCAGAAGCGGCAGGTCTCTGATTAAATCCAGAAGTGCTCTTTTGTGGACACAATCTAGCGATATGCCCTTGTTGCCCACATGAGTAGCACCCAGTACCTCGGCCAAATCCTCTGCCCTCGGATGGAGCGTTGGATTGTTGAAAGCTTGCTCAACTTGGCGCTGACTGAAAACTAGGTGCAGGCTGTGCAACACGTTCCTGACGAACTTGGTGCCTGATCCTATTCCGATCCCTACGAAACTGCGAATGGCCACCTTGCTGAGATTGAAAGTTTTCATGCTTCGGCTGTGATTGTTGTTGTTGATGCTGCTGCTGCTGATGTTGCTGACCCCCTTTAGAAGGTGGGTTCATGTTCCTAGAAGCTCCTGCTCCCTGCGACTGACCTCCATGAGTAACGTAACCAGGTGTGGGCGTGCTACCAATCTGTACTCCGATGTGACCACCCAAAGCCATGGCCAAATTCTCCTCCACTAAGCGAGCCTTCTCCACTGCCATCTCCATCGTCTTCGGCTCGAAGACTCGTACACCACCACTGATGCGGGCATTTAAGCCCCGAACAAAATGCTGCACTAACATGCCCTCATCGTGGCTAATCCCTGCATACTGCTTCAACTCATAGAAGCGCCTCTCATACTGCTCCACTGACATAGACAACTGCTTGAGATCGTGAAACTCGTCAGCCCTGCGTTGCCTCCAATGGTCTGAGAGGAAACGAGCTCTGAACCTGTCTAGGAACAACTCCCAAGTAACCATACTGAGATCAAGATGCAGTTTCTGTTCCTCAAGGCGCCACCAAGTAGACGCGAAGCCTCGCAAGTGCATCACTGCGCACCGAGCCTTGGTATTGCTACCGTAGGGGTGCATGGCGAAGCAACGGTCTAAGTCAATTAACCAGGTCTCAGCCTCAAGACCTCCTCCAGAACCATCAAAAGTAGGAGGGTGTGCCCTCATCAGATCTCTCATATGGCCTGCTACGACTGCATCTGGAACCTCATCTGTATCCCTGCGCCTCGGAGACCTCTCTCTCTCCCTCTCCACCTGGTGCACCTCATCTGGCCTGGGTCCCAAGCAGTCAAGAATCTCTCCAAGTATATGCTGTAACTGACCGTCTAGACCTGGCGGTGCTGGATTCTGGTTACCTGATGGAACACTATGAAGACTCTGCTGTTCCTCATGCTCAGAGCCATGGGAACTAGGAACTGAGGGACTTCGCCGGTTTGCTCCACGTCCGGCACCACGGCCTCTTCCACGACCACGTCCTCTACCTCGAGGCATAGTTCTGCGCCACAAGATAAAGTACGACATGAGCACAAGAGTTGCACAAACGGTAACCTAATGGACTATACTACCCAAAGACCCTAGCGTTTGCAACCTTGGCTCTGATACCAAGTTGTAACGCCCATCGTGCAAACCCCAGAGAACACACACATAATGCGAATAATTTTTTTTTAAAATAAAAGAAGTAACATGTAACAACATTAAACCGTAAACACATAGCATAACACATAACATTAATACACTTGGTTCTCTGGGGCACGCGAGGTTACATTGCAACCACAACACAACATAAAGATAATGAAAACAACATAACCATTTAATTTATAAAAACCATATACAATGATACAACTGATAGCCATGATGCGAGTATGACAACATCGCACAATTACATCCAAGATAAATCTTTTAACATGATCCAATTCAAACCTAACTATTACATCATAATATTACATTACAATTTTCTTTGATACATGAATTACATTGAATTTCCCAACATGGGGATTGATACAAGATAAAGGAACATGAAGTACAACTGATCACTGGAACATCTGCACTGCGGAAAGTTGAGGAAACAAGACGCTGATGGGGAACCCAACGGGTGCGGAGCACGTTCCACCCAACCATGTGAATTACGAAGTAACTCACCCCCCGTGCTCAGAGGTGACGAGGAAGTGAACCCGACCATGAATGTCAAACTGACTCAACAACATGATACAAAACAAGTACAACTCAAATATGCAATGCACAACCATCGACGTACTCAAATCACATAACAAGTTAAACCAAGAACTCATCACGATAACATGAAGTAATATCACTTAACAATCACGAATCAAACTCACAAGAATTCAAAGAACATCACAAAGAGATAACATCCAGAAGAACCGAACCAACACCCAAGGTACATTTCCAATAAATCAGAACCAATAAAAAGAACACGATTCCATAATAACTCTGAATCAACCATTCAATACACCATTCCATAAGCAACAAGAACAAGTCAGACGGGTGTCAAGTAGGGAGGGTCATCACATAACTCTCATGGGATCCCTTGGCTCTTCCTTCCAACTGAGGCGCCAGCACCCACCTATGGATTCCCTAGCCCTAAAATCAGAACAACATAAATATAACAATATCCAGAGGCAACAAGAAACAAGAACAACAAGGATGTCTAGTGGAGAGTGTCATCGCATAGCTCTCATGGGATCCCCTGGCACTTCCTCCTGACCGAGGCGCCGACACCCATCTATGGATCACCTGGCCCTTCCTCCTACTGAGGCGCCGACACCATAGGGTAGCTAATGCGGAGCCGATAATCTCTCATGAAGACGAGACTACGACCTTGCCGACCACGGCCTACTCAGTCTATCACTAGTCTACGGTAGCCCTAATGCATAGACGGGAATCCATTTTTCTTTATCTTGTATGTTTTACTACCCATCCCCCCTAAGTTCTATTTTTAGGTTATCACTTGTTTAACTACTCTTTCGTGGGTTCCCCTGGCACTTCCTCTTACCCGAGGCGCGCCCACGAAGAGCCACTCTCCCTATGACCCTTAACATATCTCAAAAATAGGCAAGGGTTGAACTAAACATAAAAGCATAATACCACATTATGAACACGCGAGGCATTAACCTCTCTCGCAACAATTCATAACCAAAAGTTTAACCAACCGTTCAACCCTTCCTAACGTAAGACAATAACGCTCAAGAGCATAACAAGAGGAGAATAACACTCTAAAAGATGAGCCTCTGGAACACGGTTTTCACACTTTGACAACAGATTTCCACAATACGAGTGAAACTTACAACCATAAAGAAAAGAAAACGATAACAAGACTGCATGATTTCATAGTTAAGGAAAAACAACTCACTCGATTACACAACCAAAATCACAAATTAATTCAATTTCATAAAAGCTTCCTATTACATCCCAAATGCTAAAATAATCTAAAGTTTAGTTATATATAAAAATAACCCCATTACACTTCGTACAATCATAATTTCCGCAATTAAAACAAATACCAGTTTAAATAATTCGTCCAACCCATAACAATAATACTTTTTATTTCTTCAACAATTACCCTTTAAAACTTTAATACAATCATATTATAAATTAACAAAAATATTAAATACATAATCAAAATTTCATTTCAAATATATTGCAATTATTATATTTAATATTAAAATACATTATAACTATTATATTCAAAAATTAAATAAATTTAAATATGATTATTATATTTATTAAATTAAATACCCATCCAATGATAAAATAACATTAATTAATTATATATATATATTAATATTATTAAAATTTAACTAAATGTATTTAAATTATATATATTCATTTATAAATATTAAAACTAAATATAAAATAAGAAATAAAATAAAATAAACAACAAAAAAACAATGGCATACGCCCAGGCCGCCGGCTGTTCACTGTACGCAGCAGTCATAAAGACTGTTGTGTACAGTGCGCAGCCTTAAAGGCTGCTGTGTACGCAGCAGTCTTTAAGACTGCTGTGTACGCAGCAGTCTTTCAAGACTGCGGATAAGGGTACACCCGGCAGGCGAGAGGGTGGAGGGTACGGCTTCGGCCGTCCCTTCACCGTCCCCTGCGTTTTTTCTTAATTTAATTTTTTTTTTTTTATAAAAAGAATTCCATACTGATAAAAAACAAAATTTCGTTTATTTTATAATAAACATTACAATCCGGCCGGTACAGGCACGGATTCGGACGGCCAATACGGCCATAACAAAATTTTTGATTGCATAAATACAATCCCAAATAAATTTATAATGCAAAGAACCTACAAATAAAAGTATAAATACAATATACGAATTTTCTGTGTGTACCTATATATATATATATATAAACCAGACAGGAAAAGATTTGAAATATAGAAATAATGTTAATATTAAAAGAAAGTATATGTATATATATATATGAGCAAATACTCATAATTTTGTTCAATAGAAGACAGATATATTTATATTCAGCAGTATTCTATAATAACATCAGAAGGTAAAATACAGAGAATTAAATAAATCTATTATATGCAAATATGTTTACAAAGACCAAAACTTTAAATTTATTATTCTCTACAAGAAGACTATCTTTTCCAAAAATTTCTTATTGACAAATTGATTATTTCAGAGACAGAGGTTTTCGTTTTGACAAAATTTTGTACAGTATAGTAACTATGATTTTCTCTGTTTCCAGGTCTAATAACTTGCCCTAGTTTTCAGTTTTCAACAGAAGTTCTCTATGTTCACAAAATTTATTTTTAAAAAGATCTATTTTTCTTTTCAGAACAAACAGAGAATAGAAAGGTACGAGGGAAACTACGAGAGGAACCTGGAGTCCAATGCAAAACTTGAAGATGCCCTCGAATCTGATTCCAATCCGTAGTCCAGAACGAACTCAACAATCCCTGGAGCACTTCAGCTTTCTGTTCTTCTGTGTGTGTGTGAGAACTTACAAAAATTCCTAATTAAATAAAATATAATGCCCCTTTTTTTCAAAGCTCTCCAAAAATCCCAATTAAAAGAAAAATCAATTCTTTAAAACTGGCTTTTTCCAACTCTCCATTTCCATTGGCTCACACTGTCTTTTTGTCCTTTTATTGCTTTAATTCCTATTTTTTCAACTTTTCTTGCACCTCACATTACATATTTATTTTAAATAAATTATTCACATAATTATCCACCACCAATTTAATTGATTAAAATAATTAAGTCATATTTAATATTTAATTATTAATAAATTGCAATATAAGATTTTCAAAAATAATAAAAATATTTAAATATTTAAATATCACTTACTCCAACATTAAAATAAATAATTTAATTCACTCAATAAGATAAATCATGACTATAAATGCCCTCATATATAAAATAAGACAAAACACATAACACAACAGACGAAGACGACAATTACACAAAAACAACTATACCAAACAATGAGACGACCTGACATCATGGAACGGGAGGACTTCATTGTCACCTCTGTATCAACATTTATCCGTTGGGTTATTTGGTGCTCGCCCTATCCTGCCGAAGCAGGTGGAATCGAGACTTATACCTGCAATCCTGCATACAAACGAAGTTGTGTACATGTGCATATATACATATATATCAAAGCATTAAATCAAGATACTGCATTGTGAGAAGGAATCGCAACATAACAGGGCACTCGTGAACGAGTGATGCTATATTGTCCTTCGTCACACCTATTATAACAATTATAACATAGTCAATGAATTACATTTCTAACTAACAATCATCTCATTACATATTAAATTAAATCACTGCATCATATCATAATTCATAAAATCAACTGATATAACTAACCATAATGTCATATAAGTAATCATGTCCATAATGAAATAGCAACATCATCAAGCATCTAACTAACCACATCAACAATAACAGTATCATCAAGTGTCAACTAACCGAATCAAACAATACTAGTATCATCACCGTATCCAAGCAAAGCACAGAAAAATAATAAGTCTAAACAGTATGAGGGGTATTACACTGTCCCTAATTCTCTTTTGAGAAAATTAATAAATAGTGAAGACAAAATTGTGTGTGTTTAGAATGTGCTCTGGTATGTGCTCCACATTTTTTCTATGTTGATCCTATGCTTGTGTGGATCCAAAGTGTTTTTTATGCACATCCTTGGGTGATATATCATGGATTATAGCTTTTGGTCTGATGAAGAGTAAAATTTGAGTTCACTAGTTTGAGAACTAGTCTGGCAGAGCTGTTTGTCTATGGACTGGGAGAAATGTATCTGCTCCACTGTTCTTTGTTGGTTTGTTTCTAGTCTTGCGGATCTAGAAGAAGGCTTGTAATGATGTTATCTATGCTCTATCAAAGGTGTTTGTGGTTTGGTGATCTGGAAGACTAGTTTTAGAGTTACTATGTGTGTTTGTACAGTCTGGATAGACTGATGGAAAGTGTTCTGTGTATAAAGGTTTTTGCAGTAGCTACATATGAATCTGAAGGAATCTAAGATGTGTTCCAGTGTATGGTGAAGCATGTTATGTGGTCTACATGTTATCTTCTTGTTGTGGAAGCGTGCACTTCAAAGTTCATTGGTGTTTTCATTAGGTTTGGCCGACCTGGTGTTTGCACATCATACAAAGGATAATTATCAATTAAGCAAGCATGTGATTGATCCAAGATGTTGTTTTGGGTCCTAGTTAAGTGTTGGTTTGGTTCACTCTCATTCTCATCCATCACAGGAATGTTGAGTTACTGACCTAATTTGAATTTGTAAAATGAAGTTTGTGTAGCCGACCTTGGAGAAAGTTTCTAAGATTGAAGATGGTATAAATACAAGGAAAAGTGTTAAGGATTGTATGCCAAAAATTGTGTGAGAAGAAAGATATATTTGAAGATAGTGTGAAAGTGAATTGAGGCATTGAGAAATTTAATGTGTTAGACTCCTGAAAGCAGTGAGTTGATGGTGTCTGTAATTCTCTGATCAAAGCTACAGATGTGTGGAATTTGTTGTGGTGGATCTTCTGTTGCATTGAGATAATATTCTCTACGTAACATTCTTATTTCTATATTTTTGTATTTGTAGGTAGTGAGCCTCCCATTTGGACAGTGAGCCCTATCTAGATAGTGAGTCCTATCTTGGGTTGTGAGCCCTCTGGCAATGAGCCTCTTTGTAATCAGTTTTGCAATTACTCTATATTGTGAGTTAATCCTCACCGTGGTTTTTCCCTTATTGGGTTTTCCACATAAATTTGGTGTTTCTTGTGTTGATATTGCTTTATGTTATTTGCACTTCATGCTCATACTTAATAATAGATTAAAGTGGATGTGGAGCTAATAATTGTTTGAGATTTGTGTGATTGGTGACAACTGATTCACCCCCCTCTCAGTTGTCTTGTGCTTTTCAACAACCTAATGATGGAAAAATGATGATGTTTTCCAAGAAATATGTTAGTTAGATTTGGGTGTCTACAATAGGATCTACAAATATAAGTGTGAACTATTAAATTATATAGTGTGTTGGTAGAAATCAAAACTTAATAGTAGGCATTATAAACTTGCATATAAAATCTAAAGTTCCTCAAGTTGAAGGGTTGTAGGTATTGAGCATGTTCACTTTCAATTGAAGGGACTATATTGCAATCAAAATTTTAAGTTTCACAAAACTAAAAAGTTACAAAGGAACTTGAAATCTATATAAAACAATATAATTGTATACGAGTTATGATGTTCTACAAACTATATAATTGTATGGGAACTTTTAAGTTCTATAAAAGTTACAAAATTATTTGGAAGCTCTACATTTGGTAAGTAAATTCATCTTGTGTCACCATACATGGTGTCTTGATTATTGTATGCCTTGTGTGCTATTGTTTAATTTCATGTTACCTTATGCATGCAGGTGTGCAACATGACATGATGGTGCCACATTTGTAACAAAAAAAATCATGTATTAATGTCTAGGTGAAACCTGGAGCATTATATTTTGTACCAAAACCCATGTTATAGCTATAAACACCTAAATTTGACTAACATATTCCTATCGAAATACCATCATTTTCCATCATTAGGTACCCTCAATCTATCTTTTGCATTTAATTAAATAATTTCATTAATTAAATTACCTATTTTATCAATTTCCTCTATTAATTAAATAATTTAGATTATTTAATTAATATACTAATTATTCTTTCATTAATTGAATAATTTGTTATTATTTAATTAATTCCCCAATTCTCAAAATTAAATAATTATCCAATTATTTAATTTATCCATTCTCCAAATAAATAAATAAAATAATTTATTTTATTTATTTAATCTATTTTGCACATACCATTAATAATTAATCAATTTATCATTTTCCATGCATTTCCACCTCGCTAGTTAACTAGGGTTGACTCTCACTTCACTCTTTAACTAGACCAACTCACTAAGAAATCAACTCAACCCACTAATCAATCAATTTTGTTTCACTCCCACTCACTTTGAGTTCACTAATCTATCAAATCAGTTAATTGAACAATTAATCATGTTAACATGTTAGTCCTAGTTATCACTCCATTCAATCCTCTTAACAAAATCATGCAATCATTTATCTAAAATCATGCAGTCAGTTAAAAATCAATCAAATCCTCTCATCAATCCTCCATAATTGATCCTTTTTAGTATTTCCTTTTATCTCAATAACTTTGATCGATTTCACCAAAAATCTATAAATGCAACCATCCTATCACTCATTTTTCATCTCAGATCGTGCAACAAAACTATACTCAAATTACTACAGTGCTTTATTGCTATTGTGCTTATTAAAATCTAAGAGAAAATATTTCAACACCATTCTCCAAAGTGAATAGAGGAGAGATCTAAGGTGAATTGTGTGTTTCAATGTTTGCAGGTTTACATCTTGTTTGAATTAGTTTATGTTATTTTTTCTATTGTTATGATCTTTTGATTGTGAATGCTTGTTGATTATTGCTTACTTTTTAGTTTCATAGTTATATTTTTAGATCATACATTTTGGCACACCTAATGGGACACCTTTGTCCCTGATTTAACCTTGTTTTTCATGATTTTATGTGTTTTTTTAAGCTACAAGGTTGTTTGGTGCAATCATTTTCAAAACGTCACAACTTCCTAGAAAATGGGTGCAATTGTTGAGAAGTTGAGTACATATGTTGCACTAAATGACACATTTGTTGCATAGAATGGTGCATCTGTAGCTTAGATGGGTGCAATTTCTTGTTGCTTAATATTTTCTATTTTTTGACTTTTGTGTGTTTGATATTTAATTGATAACCCTAATTTTACAATTTTTTGACACTGAAATTTGATAATTTGACCCTCAAAATTACACTTTTGGCTTCTTCTTTTTTATATTTTGAGCTTTTATGTAAAGTTACACTATTACTACTTTATTGGGTGAAATTGAAGCTCTGGTGGGCACATCTGTGTGGAGCCTCCCTAATGCCTAATTAACTTGGTGCCACTAGGTATGCACACAACTTATAGGACCTTAGGATCCATAACTAAACAATTCATCATTCATAAGTGGGTTTCATTAAATCATCAACCAATGAGTCATAACAATTTAGATTGTGCTGAAAAATTATATGCATTCATAGATTCTGGACATCCTACATCAATTGAGTATAGGCATATAAACACATGCAAATATAGTAAAATCTTTAAATTAAAATAAATTACTAATTCATAAAACAAAGTACAAGAATACAAGTAACTACCTTCTGCTATAGATACCTAATGCTTAAGACTGCAACCATTAACTATTAAATTGTAGTGTCCTAACTTAACTAATCCTACAAAGTATGAAACAAAAAATTATGCTACATAATCTAGTTCATGAATTGTAACACATTTATTTACAATCACATAAACTTGAAACATTTAATTAAAATATTAATGCATTTAAATTCTCAATACATAGTCTAATTTAGCAAACTAAATTAAAGTGGTTCAACAATACCTCAAGCAACCCTTGCTTGAGTTGTTGCTTCCACCAAATCTTGTCAACCACTTACTCAACAAATCATTGTATCAAATCAATTCTATTTTATTACATTCTAACACATAACTATTACACAAAATATAATAGGAAATTTGCTGAAGATCTTTGTTCAATAACACATATTCACATAATATTGTTGCTACTACTAGTACTACTAGATCTCCTCCTCAGAAGGGGATCCTACTATAGGGTCTATGAGGGAGTCCCATTATTCATGATTTGAAAAAAAACTAATGAACATTTGTAAACTCTTCCTCAAGAATAGAAAGAGGACTGAGTCTAAAAACATAAAATACTGAGTACTTGATATAGGAGTAGAGAAGTCAAACACGGATTCTATGTCCAACAAACTTAACCATTTACAATAGAAATATGCTCAACAAAATAGTTCTGTCATAATTCAGTCCTGTTGAAAATAGACTTCTTCTTCTCCTAGTTGTCTTATTGGCAGGTAAGAATATTACTAGGTGATCCATGAACTAATCAATAAATTATCATCTCTATCTTCCTTTGAAAGTGTTGTGCCCCAATCGGTTGTCTTCTTTGCAATGAACTGCAGTCCTTATGCTACAGGTTCAGAAGCTTGTTGTTGTGGGTTGACAGTTGTCTTTGCTACAAATGCTAGTTTTATTTTCTAGGGAATTCTCATTATCAATAATCATAAATTAAACCTAAAATCATACTAAATTTCATAGACATTTGTGAATTCATATATACAGATATTAACATATGTTTCCATTTCCAAATGCTTAAAATTTCTTTAAAGTATATGTAAGGTATAAAAGGTCTTGGTAATGTCTTAAAAATTTGCAAAAAGAAATGATAAAAATTATGAAATAGTAATGGGAAACTAGCCAATTATAAATCCCATCATTCCCAACAACTAAAGCTCTTACTTTTCCTCAAGCAAGCTTTAAGGTTGAAGGTTATACTACAATGTAGTCCCTCTTTAGTCCACAACACTGGTCACTCCTTTAACTTGATTCAAATAGAAATCATGTTGGTCTAAGATCTTTTCCAATCTTCTATTCTTTGTTGTAGCATCTTTATCTCACTTCCTCCCTATCTAGTGTGACCACTATGAGGAACAAGTGGAGAGGAGGATGAAAATTTAGAGGAAGCCAAGAAATTCCATTTCTAAAGGTAGTTACAATGTATTTGTGTGATCTTCCAATTACTGCCACACATTTATAAATAAAATGAGGCTCCTTTTTAAGCTTTGGGGTGAGTACTTTCCATATGATTTCAGCAAAGTCAAGTTCCTCTAATTGTTCCTACTACTAGTCCCTTGAATATTTTGTAGTCCCATTCTCTACATTCCATAATTTTTGCTGCAACTCCCCTCTTCTCTATGAGGTCTATCCATTGGTCTACCATTGCATTTGGATTTTCCACTTCTTCTCTCAACTTAGAGGGAGTGATTTATCTCTCTTGATATTCTTCCATTAGTTGACCCCTCTGATGTTTATTCTTAATATAGGAAGCTAAAACCCTAATCTAAACATCTCCCACAGATATGAGTGGGTTCCAAATAGTTTCATATGAAAGAATCAAGTTGTGCAAATAAAATTCACACAACTGATCTTGCATCTCTAGAATAGACCAATGGAAAACTTCTAAAAACAATAAGTGTGAATTCATAGCAACAAGATCACTGATTATTTGATTAAATTGAAAACACAAAAAAAATTCTTGCAAGAACAAAGTGTATACCTTGGTAGGAGGTCTACACCTCATCAACTGAACTGTCTTATCTACCAATTCATCAATTTTTACCTTCAATTTATTTATCTTTATCTCTTGCTTCTCAATTTCTCTGGCATGTGTGGATAGTAATTCTATTTTCTCTTTTTTCCAATCCTTTTTTTTTTTTTTGGGAAAACTCCTTGATTTTGTTCCACAACTCAATACCAAGTGTCACAACAATGGGAATAGTGGGTGTTCTTACATATCCAATTGAGCTCTTAGGTTTTTTATCCTTTTCACTCCTTCCAACTATGGAAAGTTGTGCTGACACTTCTAACCTTGACCCTTGCTCAAATTTTTGGAGTTTTTCTTCCAACTCCCTAATCTTTGCATCCCTTTCACTTTCCTTCTATTTTCATGATTTCAATTACTCTTCTAAATGTTTTATCCTTTACAAAGCCTCTTGGATTTCCTTGCTTGTATTTCTTTCTTCCAACAAAAAACATTCTTATTTTTTCAAAAATTACACTTCTCCTACCTCCTCTGAGTGTACAAACCCTTTTGAAATAGGGCTTCCCAGAGGTTTTTTCTTCTTTTTGGCCATTAAAATATTTTCTAAATTTGATTCATAAGTACTACTCATATACAGGGTCTACAAAATTGGTGTTGTAGTATCACTATTAGGAATATTTTCGTTAGAATCTCTATTAGTCTCAATCATAACATCTTTTTCTTTTTATCCTTACATTTCACAAGTCCTCTTTTCCTTAGGTGATGTGATCACCTTCTTGATGGTGTAGGATGTTTCTTCTTCTTCAATGGTTTAGAAGTAGAGGCCATACCTTTCATTCTGTTTGTCTTGGAAGGGCTTTTATTAGAATATAGGGTTTTTGTGTCCTCTTCAGCTATGGGCTACTCTGTAGATACTACAGGTTGAGTTTCCTATAGTTTCTACTCTTCAAGTTCCTCTATGTTGTGGCTAGGTGTTGTAGTATGGGAACCATAGGGTATGTATCCCTCACTTTCATCTGTAAGAGGTTCTTCCATTTCCTATTCTTTAACCCCTTTTTTATTTTGTCTTGGAATAATGTTGTTAAAATTGTTGCTATTTAGAAAATATTCCCAAGATAATTGGGAAACTAAATCCTAAGAATTATTTTAACAAGTAAAGTGACTAAATAGAAATGGGAAAGAGTAGATTGACTCATTTTCCTCTAATACTTTAATGAAATCCTTTTTAGAAAATTATACATAAAATTTGGTACATTTACCAATATCTAATGGCGTAGATGAATGAGGAGCTTAAAATACATAGTATATAACAATGAATTTCTTCCATCATAAGTCAAATATTTAATAGTATATGAAGTGACCAAGACCCAAAGACAAGGCAAAGAAATAAATTTTGTACCTTGTGAAAAATAATCCAAATTCTCTCTTGGTAATGAAAATTCATTTCTAGCGGCAATTGCATCTGCTTTGATAGAGAATTCTTCTCCTATTCTCGATAGACCTAGTACCTCTACTATGGCTACCTCTACTACATCAACCCTTAGTCCCCTCACAATAGATGTTGCAAGTATGAGAATATTGAAATTTTCATTGATGTCAATGATCTTGTGTTGTCTTTGGTGTCAACTGTATGAGGAGGAAGAAGATCATTATTGAGGGATATTATTGCAAGAGTATGTTGATATTATCTATGCTTTGATTTGTTGCATTATGTTGTCATTATTAAGCTACTAGTGTCGATGTATAGTTTTTCTTTGATAAGATTTTGTCCATGGTTAAGGAAATAATGAAAATGATGAGGATGTGACTTTGGTGCTTGGTTTTCAAGTGATTTTGAGAAAATTTGATAAAAATAGGAAATATTGTGTTGCAGTGTTGTTCTAGGTTGTAGAGTAGTGTTTTGGTGTTGCTCAACATTTCTTCTAGGTTGAAGATCTTCTTGTGCATTTTGGATATGTTGATAATAGGTGTTATATTCAAAATTTGGTGTGCTGGATCATTGTACAGAAGAAGTTGTGTTCACCAGTGTGTGAACAGTGTATTGCAGAGTTGTCTGGGAGAAATATATTTGCTTCACATTTCTCCATAGTTTGGTTTTAGATCTTGCATATTTTAAGGTGTGTTTATGGTGTCGGTATATTTCTCCAGTCAAGGTTGTTTGAGGTTTGGTTCTTCGAAAGTCAGTTTCTTAAGTTGCGGTATATGGTAGAGTTGTTTGAGTGTACTAGGTGTGTACATTCTTTAGGTAGAAGTTTTTGCGAAGGAGTTTGTTGGATTTTAGGGTGTTTATGGAATATTATAGGTTATGTTCAGGTGACATTTATTTTTTGCAGGATGTTGTTGAATCAAAGGAAGTGTGCACTTAAAATTTTAATGGTTTTTACATGGGTAATGATCGACCCTGGTGTTTACACTGATTGCGGTGGATATTTATTATTTGTAGAAGTGTGTTGTAGCATGGCGGAGGAATTGTGTGGTCCACTTTCACTTATATTTTCCATGGAAGCGTTTTGGTGTCGACCTAAATTGACTTTTCACAATTAATGTGCATAGCCAACCTTGGAGAATAGAATCAAGGTTGAGGATGGCATAAATAAGAATTTATTTGTTGAGGGATGATAGATAGACAAGAGAGATGTGAATGATACAAATTTCAAAGGGTTAAGAGTATGAATTTGAGAAGTGCAGTGCAATATTTCATGTGTTATTTTACTAGATGTAGTTAGACTTAGAAGGTATCTATAATTCTCCAGTCAAGTTGTGAAGGTGTTGGAGACATTGTGGTGGATTTCTCTATTGCATTGAGATAGATTTATCTATATAACATTTGTCTCTATCTTCTTATATATTTTGGTAGTGAGCCCTATTGTATTCAGTGTTGATATTACTTTATATTATGAGCTAATCGATTTTTCCCATCATGAGTTTTCCATGTAAATGTGGTGTTCTCTTGTGCATGGTGTTGATTTTTTTAGTTTTTGTTATTTTCCTTTCATGCTAAATCATTATAATAGATTAAGGGTTAATTGTCTGTTAATGTGGATTTGAATGTGTATGAAGGTTTTGAAGTTTTAAGGTACAACTGATTCAACACCCCTCTTAGTTGTCTTATGCATTCAAAAATTAGTATTAGAGAAAGATTCCTTGGAATAAAAGCTTAACTTCTTGAGGTAGATCTAGGATGGCACACAAGAAAGAGATCCCTATATTTCATGGAATGGATTATGCATTTTGGAAGAAAAAGATGGAAAGTTTTCTATTTTACCTTGGATATGATGTTTGGAAGTCTATTAAGGATGGATACACTAAACCTAAAAATGGTCCAAGTATTGCTGATGAGATTGAAGCCTATGAAACCAATGGTAAATCAAGGTATGCTCTCTTAAGTAGTCTTAATAATTATAAATTAGTAAAAGTGATGAGTATGAAAACTACTAAAGCAATTTGGGATAAGTTGGAAAGAATTTATGAAGGATATGATAAGGTCAAAGAAGCTAAGATGCAAAATTTGAAGATCATGTTTGAGAAATTGCGGGTGTATGAAGAAGAAAATGTTACAAGCTATATGCAAAGGGTAGATGAGGTTATCATCTCCATTAGAGGTCTTGGTGGTGAACTCAAAGAACTAGAAGAGGTCAAGAAAATTCTCAGAACTCTTCCCAAATCCTATAGTCATAAAGTGTTTGCTATTAAAGAATTTGGAAATTTGAATCAATATACCAGAGATCAGGTTTATGGTTCTTTAACTACTTTTGAAATGAGAGAATTTGGAACAAATAGTGGTGCAAACGTTGAGACTACTATTAAGGTTGAGAAATCAGAGGAGAACAAGGAATCAAATTAGGAGGATCTTAATGATATACAAGCCAACTTTATAAGGAGACTGAAGAATGGTACTGGTAAGTACAATGGTAAGATTCCTTTAAAAAATTTCAGTTGTGGAAATATAGGTCACTATGCTTCAAGATGTCTAAACAGAGCTTTGAATAACAAAAATGAAGAGAACAAAGGTAAGATGATCAAGAAATATTATTATTTTAGAGAATATGCAAGAATTTTTGATGATGATGAATGCTTGTTCATGGCTTTAAAATATGTGTATATTCCTACTAACTCTAAGAGATGTGTGAAGGAAATCCCTCCAAAGACAAAGGATAAGACTGAAGGTACTTTTGTATCTACCTTTCATGCTAGATAGGAGAAGAACTATTGGATCATTGATAGTCAATTCTCTAATCATATGACCGATGACAAGAGTAATTTTGTTAGACTTGAAAAGTATGATGGAGGATGTCTTATATTTGGTGATGATACATTTGCTAAGATATGTGGAAAAAGGTTCTATCAGTTTTGATGGCAAGAATAATACTGATGATGTTTACTTTGTTAAGGGTTTGAGACATAACCTTTTGAGTGTTAGAAAAATGTGTACCAAAGGATACAATATTATGTTTCAGGTTGATGGATGTGAGATCGGAAAAGGATCCAAAACTATGGTTGCTATTGGAAAAAGAACATATGAAATTTTTTATCAGCTTAAGGGTGCTAATGGTCACTACTTTATGACTCAGATTAATGAAAGTTGGCTATGGTATAGAAGAATATGTCACATCAAATTTTATAGCCTAGTAAGGATAAGTTTAGTTCAAGCTGTGAGAGATCTGCCAAAGATTACAAAACCTATTAATGCTATGTGTAAAGAATGTGAAATTGGAAAGCAAGCAAGAAGAAGCTTCAAATTCAAAGAACAATCAACTACCAGGCTATTAGAATTAGTGCATACAGATCTTTGTGGTCCTACAAGAGTAATAAGTCTTCAAGGTGATAGGTATTTCATGCTTTTAATTGATGATATTCTAGAATGACATGGATTTTTTTTCTCAAAGAAAAATAAAAAGCTCTAGACAGGTTTAAATAATTCAAAGTTTTGGTTGAGAATGAAATGGATATGAAAAATAAATGTTTGAGTAGAGGTGGAAAGTTCACCTCCAATGAGTTTAACATATTTTATGAGAATCATGGCATAAAGAGACACGTGTTTACCCCTAGGAATCCTCAACGAAATCTAGTAGTTGAAAAGAAGAATAGGACTATTCAAGAAGCTACAAGAACAATGATGAAAGAGGAAAATCTACTAGAAGTCAACTGGAGAGAATTAATTCATACTATTGTTTATATACTTAACAGAGTTCAAGCAAGAGAAAATAGTACAAAGACTCCCTATGAGCTATGGTATGGAAGGATTACTACTATTAAGTACTTTAGAGTGTTTGAAAGAAAATGTTATATTAGAAGAGATGAAGACAACTTAGAAAAGTTTGATGCAAGGTTTGATGAAGGTATCTTCCTTGTATATTCTAGTAGAAGCAAAGCTTACCAATGCTACAACAAGAGAATGAGAAAGATTGTTGAGAGTGCAAGTATCAAGGTTGATGAAGATTTACAAAACAATTCAATGATGATAGATGGATATGAATCAAATGAGTCTTCTTATAGAGAAGAAGAAAAAGTTGAAGAAAAAGAAGCTTTGAAAAGGACTCTTAAAAATCCTAAGTATGTGTAGAAGAATCACTCTAAAAATTAGATTATTGGAGATAATAACAAAGGTGTACTGACAAGAAGGAAAGCTACTGAACAACAGGTAAATCTATGTTTACTTTTTGAAGTTGAACCTAAAACAATGATTGAGGCATGCAAAGATGAATATTGGATCAAGGCTATGGAAGAAGAACTATTGAAAATTGAGAAGAATCAGACTTGGGAACTTGTCCCAAGACCTGCAAAAAAAATGTGATTGAAACTAAGTGGGTATTCAAAAACAAACTAAATGAGAATGGAGAAGTAGTAAGGAACAAAGAAAGGCTTGTGTGTAAAGGCTACTAATAGGTTGATAGAATAGATTTTGAGGAGACATTTACTCTAGTGGCAAGAATGGAAGCTATCAATATGTTTTGGCCTTTGCAACACAAAAGGATTTCATATTCTATCAAATGGATGTGAAGTCTATTTTCTTGAACGGAGAATTGGAAGAAGAGGTATACATAGAACAAATAAAAGGATTTTAGTTATCAAATGAACCAGATATGTTTTGTAGATTGAAGAAGGCATTATATAGATTAAAGCAAGCTCCTAGAGCTTGGTATGCAAGGTTGGATAAGTATTTGATACAACAAGGATTCAATAAAGGTATCATAGATATCAATCTTTACTTTAAAGTTGAAAAAGATCAAATCTTGATTGTGGTCATATATATTGATGACATAATTTTTGGAGGCAATGAAGATATGTGTAAGAAGTTTGCAGAGAAAATGCAGAAAGAGTTAGAAATTTATATGTTTGGAGAGATGAATTTATTCCTTGGATTGCAAATAAATCAGACAAAAAAGAGGTATTTTTATTTCACAATAAAAGTATGTCAAAGAAATTTTGAAGAAATTTGGAATGGAAAATGCTAAACTAGTGTGTACTCCTATGGTTACTAGTTGCAAGCTGAGCAAGAATGATGAATCTCCTAAGGATGATTAGAGAAAGTATAGATCAATGATTGGTGATCTGCTATATCTAAATTCTACTAGATTGAATATCATGCATGTAGTTAGTCTTGTGGCTAGATTTCAAGAAGATCCTAGAGAGTCACATGCTGCAACAATGAAGAAGATATTCAGATACTTGAAGGAAGATATTCAGATACTTGAAGGGCACTCTAGATCATGGCTTGTGGTATCCAAAGGATATTAATTTTACTCTGAGTGCTTACACAGATGAAATTGGGCTGGTTGTGTGGATGAATAGAAAATACAAGTGGTGGAAAATTATTTCTTGGATGTAGATTAGTGTCATGGCTAATTAAGAAACAATATTCAGTGTCATTATCTACTACAGAGGAAAAGTACATTGTAGTAGCATCTTGCTGCACACAAGTGTTGTGGATGAGGAAAACATTGAAAGATATTAGGGTGATAATACAAGTGCAATCAATATTTTAAAGAATCTATCAATACTTTCAAAGACAAAACATATCTCAATCCAGTATCACTTTTCAAGAGAGAAGGTTGTAGAAAATGAAGTTAATCTTGGGTATGTGCCTACAAAGGATCAAGTTGCTGGTATATTCACTTAGGCTCTTCCTAAGGATATATTTGAGTATCTCCAAGAGAATTTGGGGGTCATTTCCCTTCCTTCTTTGAACTAGATGCATAAGGAGATGCATGAATCCAATGGATTCCAAGATCCATTCTTATGTTTGGACTAATGTTGGTGACTACCTCTTAGAGGGAGTAGGTAGTGACATAGTTTGGTTGTTGTAGTCAAGGGGAGGGTGTGTTGTCATTGCATTGTGGTTATTGATTAGTGCAATATGGTGTCTGCTCCTAAGGGGGAGTATACTGAGCATTGAAGAAAATAAAGTTGTAGAGAATTTGTAAAAAGGATAAATGATGCCAAAGGGGAAAACATCAGTGATACACATATATTTTGTCCTTTTCCATTGATGTCAAAGGGGAGAGAGTCATGTGAAAAAGAAGAAAGTTAAAGGAGAGAGAAAGAAGATAGTTAAGAGGGAGATAATAATGTGAAAAAGATAAGTTGAAAGGGGGATAGTGAGTAATGAGAAAGAGAAAAGGAAATAGGTATGGAGCATAGTTGTTGTGTCTTTGATGGTTTTTCACATCCTATGTTTCCATCAATAACAAAGGGGGAGATTGTTGCAAGTATGAGAAGGTTGGTGTTGTCATTGATGTCAACAAGCTTGTTTTGTCTTTGGTGTCAACTGTATGAGGAGGAAGAATATCATTATTGAGGGAGATTGTTGCAAGAGTATGTTGATGTTATCTTCTTTCATTAGTTGTCTTATGTTGTCATTAGTAAGCTATTGGTGTCAATATCTAGTGTTTATTTGATAATATTTTTTCCATGGTTAAGGAAGTAATGAAAATTATGAGGATGTGTCTCTGGTGCTTGGTTTTCAAGTGCTTTAGAGAAAATTTAATAAAAAAGATAAAATAATGTTGTAGTATTGTTTTAGGTTGTAGAGTAGTGTTCTGGTGTTGCTCTGCATTTCTTTTAGGTTGAAGATCTACCTGTGCATTTTAGATATGTTGATAAGAGGTGTTCAGAGGTGTTATATTCAAAAAAAATTGTGCTAGATTATTGTACAGAAGAAGTTGTGTTCACCAGTGTGTGAATAGTGTATTGCAAAATTGTCTGGGAGAAATATGTTTTCTCTGCATTTATTTGTAGTATGGTTTTAGATCTTACGGATCTAAAGGTGCATTTATGGTGTTGGTATCTTTCTTTAGTTGAGTTTGTTCAAGGTTTGGTTCTTTGAAATTTAGTTTCTTAAGCTGCAATATATGTCAGAGTTGTTTGAGTGTACTAGGTGTGCACATTCTTTAGGTAGAAGTTGTTGTAGAGGAGTTTGTTGGATTTTAGGGTGTTTATGGAATATTATAGGTTATGTTCAAGTGACATTTATTGTTTGTAAGGTGTTGTTTAATCAAAGGAAGCATGTACTTAAAATTTTAATGGTGTTTACACAGACAATGATTGACTTTGGTGTTTACACTAATTACAACATATATTTATTGTTTGTAGAAGCACGTTGTAGCATGGTGTTATAGATTTGAGTCCCAAATAAAGAATGATGTGGTCTTCTTTTACTTATATCCACCACAAAAGTGTTTTGGTGTTGAACTAATTTGAATTTACATGGTTGATGTGCAAAGATAACCTTGGAAAATGGTTTCAAGGTTGAGGATGGTATAAATAAGAGTTGATTTGTTGAAATATGATAAGATAGACAAGAGAGATGTGAATGATGCAAATTTTAGAGTGTTAGAGTGTGAATTTGAGAAGTATAGTGCGAGATTTTATGTGTTAGTTTACTAGATGCAGTATGTGGAAGGTTTCTACAATTCTTTAGTCAAGATGCGAAGGTGTTGGAGACATTATGGTGGATTTCTCTGTTGCATTGAGATAGATTTCTCTATGTAATGTTCTTCTCTATATTATTTTTTATTCTAGCAGCGAGCCTTTCTTTTCTTGGACAGTGAGCCCTCTAGTAGTGAGCCCTATTGTATTCAGTGTTGAATTACTTTATATTGTGAGCTAATCCTCACCATGGTTTTTCCCCTCTTGGTTTTTCCACATAAATATGGTGTTTTCTTGTGCATGGTGTTGATTTGTTTCAATTTCTGTTATTTTCCTTTCATGCTAAATCATTATAACATATTAAGGGTTAATTCCATTAATGTGGATCTGAATGTGTATGAGGGTTTTGAAGTTTTAAGGTACAAATGATTCACCCCTCTCTTAGTTGTATTCTGCATTCAAAAATAGCCTCATCATTTTGAAAAGTACTAGAAAATTATTGGTTCATGAGCTCATTATATTATGTAAGTCTAAGAAAATAATCTAGCCAACATGCCTGCTGGAAGATGGGAAAACATTTCCTATAACCTAGCAGAAAATTATGAGTTGTGAGATCTCTTCTTACAATATCACCTCCCATTATAATTTAACCAATTATATTTCTTGTTTTTTCTTGAATGATCAACCAATTTTGATTCTTTCTCTACTATGCTCCATGTTTTCTTTATTAACCAATTCAACTCTTAATACGTCTACTCTCCTCTGAACTATCATTTTCTTGGTAATAGGTAAAAAATTGAAAAAAGTGAAAAAAAATAAAGACCTTTTGGCTACCCCTCCACCCAACTAAGGATGCTATTTATCCTCCAATAGAAGGTATGAAAATGGCATGGTAATAAATTTTAAGCATTGGAAATTATGAAACATGAAGTTCAAATGTGTTCATGAATAATAACTATATACAAAATTAGCAAGCTTAAATGTTAATTATGATAGTTAATGCAAGAAATGTATGTTGCCATGTTGTGAAGTGAAGGTTGGAGTGTGTGAAGTTTTGTGAATGCCACCATGCAACATAGGAATCTTGAACAAAGGTTATCATTGATGTCAAAGGAGTTTATTACTGTCAAAGGTATATTTTCAAGGGATCAGTGAGAATTAAATGAAGTTGTATACCTTTCTGTGTTGGTAATTATACTATCATATCATTTTGACTTGTAGAAATATATATTGCTAGCTATATTGATAAAAGAATTTGAGGAGTTTTTGTGTTTAGGAAGTGTGTTATACAATATCTATTGAACAACGAAGATTAAATGTATCATACTTGGATATCAGAAGATAAGTGTGAATCCTGATGATTATAGTATGTTTGCAATGTCATGAATGTAACGATTCACTATGATAGAAGTGGTCTAAAAGTATGATCTATAATGTTTTAGTTCAGTATCTTAGTGCATTGAGATTTCTCTGGCAATACAATTATTTTAAGTATTTCTTCTTGAAGGTGATTTTGGCTTTGCAGTTTGAATGGATAGTATTCCTACACATGTTCTATCATATTCCAAAGTTTCCAGAAGATATATTCAACATGAAATAAGTTTGAAGTGATAGAAGGCTCTATGTGCTTGTCTATCAACCAGTTGGTGTTCATGAACTGTGCGGTAATGACTAGTAGTATGTGGAATTTAAAGTTATCATGTGGTGTTAATATGAGACTTGGTTAAGGTTCTTGTGGAAGCACACAAAATCATATTATTTTGGTGGAAACAAATTTGATTTAGGACCAACCTGTTACATGTTTTGTGTAATTTGAATTTAGGTCCAACTTACATCATCTTGCTTAATTACGGATCCCTACCCAACATGGAGTAGACTTAATGTAATATCTTGTTTATAATCATTAGTTGCACAAATGAATAATGTGAAGTATAATTGAAGAGAAGTTTGTGAGTGAATATACAAGGAGACAATTGTGTGAGCATGTTTTTTTTATTAGATAAGTAGGGAAATGGCCCTAATCCCATGGTTACAACCAAACAAAAAAAAATGAACAGAAAATAAGGTGGGAAACACCACCAACCAACATCAAAAAATTGCATCTAGGGTGGCACACAAGCCATAATTCATAACCATAACCATAGACCAACCATAATTAATCAAAAAGCATTATGTTTTTTCCAGAGTACTTAAAACTACATAGGCCATTAATCAAATCCAACATATACCAAGTAGTTCTAAACCATAACAAGGCTATAATGAAATAGTAGTCTGAAATTTGGAAGAAAAAAGATAAAAAGAGGAGAGCAGTCATTAAGCAGCATCAAAAGAGAAAGCCATTACTTGGCTTTCCTCAACAGGTCCCCATATTCACCAATGAGGGAGATGTACTACCTCCACTCAAGTCCCTCTAAATCATCTAACGCCTTTAAATCATCAAACTTCCCAATTTTTTCAGCTTCCTTGTAATTTTTGTTTGTCCAGAAACTACACCCATCATCACTCTTCACATCAACCTATTAGTCATCTTCATCAGTGTTACCAAGGATTTCTCCATGTCTTCCACCTGAACCTAAAAATAAGTTACTCTTCTTTTCATAAAATCCATGCTAGAATCATCAGTGTTAATCTCATTGTCGGTATTCCTAGCATCTAGAATAGTCAGATTATCATTCTTTTGGTCCTCCTCCATCTTAGTTTGCTCCTCATCATCATCTTCCTTTTCTTCTTTTGATTCCTCTTCCCCCATATCATAGGCAGAATCCTCAAAATCCATCCCATCATAATCTTCATCCACCTAGGCTTTGAATTCTTCAATATCCAAGTCTTCCTCTTCATACATAGTGATTTTTTTGTTTTCCTTTCTTATCCTTAGAATTAGCTTTAGCCAAGTGAGATGACCTACGACCACCACTACCTCCGCTAGCTCACTCCTACTTGTTCTCTTTCAAATCCTCTTTTTGCACGCCCTCTTCACTAATAGTAATGACTTCATTATGAGGATTGAGATCCTTTTTAAACTTCTTAGCCTTGGGTAAGTCTAGGAGAAGAGGAGAGTGTTTTCTCTTCTCTGGAGTCACTTTCACAAGCTCAGTCTCAATTTTTCCTTTACCAACAATTTTATGAGTCATAGGGGTAGAAGGGTTCAAAACATTAGTAATAGGAGAAGGGCTCTTAGTAGGAATTAACACCCTTCTAGCAGCTGTATACGCATAAAAATGGTCATGTCTATAATCCTGGCAATTAATTAAATATTTATTATTTAATTAGTTTTCTAAAATCCTCTACATATGATTAAATTTAATTAATTTAATTATATTGTTCATTCATCTTATTCTTCCTTCATAATTAAATAAATTTATTTTATTTTATTATTTTCATACGTCCACTTAATTAATTAAATAAATACAGTCTATTTATTTAAATTAGTTATCATTGTCTAAATTTAAATTAAATCTTTTGATTTAATTAAATTTAAATATCCTTTTCTTCTATTTTAATTTCTTCTTCTAATTAATTAAACGTTTCATTTAATTAATTTCATAAAAGTGATTTAATTAAATAAATCTTATTTAATTAAAAATATCTTATGCTTTCTTTCTAAATCACAATTAGGTATTTTATTTAATTGTGCAATCTTCTCATATCATAATTAAATATTTTATTTAATTATGAGATCTTTTGCTTTTTTCAATAAAAACCTGATTAAAGCTCTTTTCTTATCACAAACTTTCTTCTGCTTTTAAAAGCTTAATTAAATATTTAATTTAATTAAGAAAAGTTGAATATCCTCCACAAATAAATATTTGAATTTTTAATTCATTATTTATCAGCTTTAAATCTTTCTTTTATTCTTTTAAAGAAAGATGATTTCTTATCTTCTTATCTTTTTCCTCTTTCATAAAAATAGAAAAATCTTGTTTTTAGGTTTCTTCTATTTTCTCTTCAGTTTCATCTTTCTTCAGCCATTCGATCTGCCAGGAATTATCACAACCGTCAATCAAGACAGCCAATCAAAATCATTTGAAAAACTCTATAAATACCTGTGTGAATCCAAGCATTGGTAATAGGCAATTAATTAGAGTTCATGCATTTAATTTATTTAGTATTCATTTATCATAGCATCATGTTTATTTCAAGCTTATTAGTTCAAACCATTATCATAGCTTAATCTTGCATCATACATCATATCAAAATCTCGTTCTTTAGGAAGACAGTTTGTTGAGCCTAGCCTCCAATCTGAGAACACAAAGCTAGAATCGACAAAAACGCTAAAGATAGAGGACAATAGGACGACAATGGAAGCAGAATACTGAGTTTGCACTTCTTTACTTCTTATGTTCTGTTTTGATATAATGTCCTATTGGTGTGTTTGAATAGTTGTTTCAATTCATTTACGTGTTTATTTTTTAATCACACATTAAATGGCGCCCACCGTGGGGCCTATGCCCTCATTTTAGACTTCTTTCTTGTAGGTTTTCTTGCAGGTTTTCCTTGCAGGTTTTTCTGGCATTCAGCAGCGCGTCTGGAAGAACCAGAAATTTTTATTTTGCAGGTATTTCGGCGTATCTGGGAATTTCTGCGGCGTATCTGGGAAACAAAGCGGCGCATCTGACAAGTTCTGCAAAGCATCTAGGAATTTAGTTACCGCATATAGGACTTTCTTTGGCGCATTTAAATATGTTTCGAAAAAATAAAAAAATAAAAATTTGCATCTAGATTAGCGCATATAGGTTCTGTTTTCGCGCATCTGGGTAATAGAGTTGCGCATTTGAGTTCTGTAGTTACGCATTTAAGTCCTGTTTTCGCGCATCTGGGTAACAGAGTTGCGCATTTGGGTTATGTTTTCACGCATTTGGGACAGAGTTTTGCATCTAAGTTGTAACAGGGATTCTAAATCTGACGCCTTCCGTAGACAGAATTTCTTTCTTTCTTTCTTGCTGGATTTAAAATGAATCAATTTAGGGTAGTCACCACACCTTTATCATGCAGTTAAAATAAACCCCATGTTTGTTGTGAAGCAAAATCTTCACTTAGATTAAATCACTTTTGATTTTGGTGCATCTAAAATGAACTTGTCTACTCTTCTTGAGTGTGCTTGAAAGTGGTAGGTGATTATGCTCTCACCTTGTGCAAACTAGGTGATCAGAAAACTAGACCCACTTTTCCCTGTGTAACCCTGACTTGATAATCGAAGTATCCTCTCCCCTTGCGCACTTGCACGATCCTGGGTGCAAGAGAAACGGTTATTGACTCTAGAAATTGGGCCTGTCTGGGGATTTCATCACCCCAATGCGACTCAAACTGGCAATGGAGCTAAGGCCAAGCTACCCCCAACCGGTATATAAATGTAAATCTTAAGGGAAAACCTAAGGTTGCTTGTGCGGATGTGTCATACGGACGGAGTTGTACTCCCTTAAACCTTGTTGAGCTTAACCTCTTCAGGCTGGAGTGCCACCTTAATGGTGATTAATCTCTTGCCCCATGTATGGCCACTCGAACGGGGGTCTCGAACTAAATACCATTGTTTAGAAAGCCAAAAACCTTCTATCTGCTAGTCCAGCACCGGTCGGTGTGAAGCCTTCCACACTTTCGTAGTCTATAGTAGAGGTGATTAGCTCGCCATGGGAGTTTCATGGGGGTTGGAAGCTTGGTTGGCCTGAGAAGAGAGTGCACTGTAAGGGGGAGCCCGTGCAGCCAAGCTTCTGGATTCACACGCTACTGATATGCGGTTGGGGAAACCCACGTGGAGTCTAGCGGATATTGTCCTGGCCTAACCTAGGTTGTGCTTGTCTTATTCTGTGCTTATTTACGGTCAACTTAAATCAGACTGTGTGCTGTGCTTTCAAAAAAACTAATTCAAATAAAGGATCATCCAAAACAAACATGAAAAACTTCAGCTGAAACGGGTCAAAAACTATCTTTAGAAAACTGTTTTAGCGCATCTAGGAAAAACTGCAGCGCATTTAAACTCTATTCTAGCACATCTGAATTATTTTTCGGTGCATTTAGGACCTGTTTTAGCGCATTTGTCCTTTGTTTCTGTGCATTTAAGGTATTCTGCAGCGCATTTGACTATTTCTCCAGCGAATATACCTCTTTCTGTAGCGCATTTAGGAAACAGAATAGCGCTTCTAGGTTTTTGTCAAAATTTGTACACAGACCCGAATCTCTGAAATTTCTCTCCCATGTTGAGGAAGTGGAAATCAACCAAGTTCGTCTAAAAGTCATTTTTCAATAGGATCAAGAAGCCCAAAACAAATTTAAGTTACAAAAGGACTTTAGATCGCAGAGAATTCTTGTATAAGAGTCGAGACATCCTACTCCATTATCGCACATTTCTCCACAAGTACTAAGACTACATTAGAGGATTCACCGACGATTACGCTGTAGAACCTTTGGCTACCCAAGCTTATTATCAAAGATTAGCATTGTTTCAACATCACAATCTTAATCAACCTCTTGAGTTTGAGAATAGACCACAACCTTCAATTGAATATTCAACGCATCCTAGTCAAATCCTTTAGTGATCTTTGATCATATCTGAGGATTTCTTACATATGCCTGTTTTTACAAGATCTCAACACAACAAACTAGGAGAAACATCTCAACAAGAAACTCCCACCCACAACATTCAAGAAGAAGGTGAACGTGATAGTCCTCTTTTTAGTGTGAGTCGCAATCCCCTTTTCAGTGACGACAATATGGCTGATAGAGAGGAAAATTTGTTTCATAAGAACAAAAACATGAACAAAACTCCCGTAGATAGTGATGGTGAGCAAGAGGAAGAACTTCAACTTAGAGAGGCTGAACAAGACCCCAAGTTTCTTAAAGCCCTTGAAAAGATCCTACAACGTGACAAAGAAAAGTATTTTCTTTTCTTAGCAGATCAAGGAGCTAAATTGCCTAAAGATTTTGATACTGAGAAATTAAAAAGCAAAGAAGAAGAAACATCCCCATCTGATTTTGTTATCTTTACACAACAGGTTAAAGCACTCCAAGGACAAGTTAAAGAATTACAAGGGGGAACCACAACCAAGAAATACACTTTGGATGACATATGTCCTTATCCTTTTGATAGAAGTCTCAACATGATTCCATTTCCTAAACACTGTGAAATTCCCAAATTTGATCGTTATAGTGGGAAAACAGACCCAATTGACCACGTTAGAGACTTTCGAAACATGACATTGGAATTTGCCCACGAGGATACTTATTTACTGCGATTATTCCCTCGGAGCCTTGGAGTTAACTCTATGGAATGGTTATCTAAGATTACACCTCCTGTTCAATCATTTGAGGAATTGATCAATTTGTTCATAACACAATACGCCTACAACATTCAGCACCAAATCACCATGATTGATCTTTGCAAAGTTGCGCAAAAACTTGGTGAACCTTTCACTACCTTTCTTCAAAGATGGAGAAGAATGTTCGCTAGGTACCCACGGCATGTCCCAGAAAAGGAAAAAATGGTTACTTTCATCAATAGCCTCAACTCAGAAATGAGCTATCGCTTAAATCTACATTGTCCACCCTCCTTTGAGAAATTGATTGAGGATTCCATCACCATCGAAAGTGCATTGGTCAAAAGAGGGACAATAAAACTTGACAGGGACAATCCTAGCTCATCTAACCATTACAACAATCAAGACAAGTCTAAATTTTGGACCCACAACAAAAACATTGTCAACGATAGTGTTGTAGATGCAAATCATATCACGACTAGGTCATTTGTTCTGAATACTCCAAATACTACTCATAACAATAATTACAACAATGTCAATTCAGTCGCAATTCAAGGAAATAATCTTCCTCCTCCAACAAACAACAATCAGGGGACTGTCAACAACCAAAATTATCGTGGGAACAACTACAACAACAACACTTTAGGGAATACCTCAAACACGAATCCACAACGCTTTTCATTCTTCTCTAATAGAAGAACTTTCACTCCGCTAGGGCAATCCTTGGAATCTTCTTTCAAAGAGGTTATGGAAAAGAATGTCCTTATGTTACCACCGCAACGCAATTATGAACCTAGTGTAAAACCTGCATCATGGAATGAAACCTATTTTTGTGACTACCATAGGTGCAGAGGTCATCGTACAAACAACTGTCAAGCATTGAAACATGTTATTCAAGACCTAATTGACAAAGGCATTATCACAGTAGAAGGACAACAAAAATCCAATGAAGATCACCAAGCATTTCGCAATCCTCTACCAAATTATCAAAAGGGAGAGTTTTCTGACAAAAATGTGAACCAAATTGATGACAATGTAATCCGTCACCTCTATACGGATGATGAGCGAGTCAATGTTATAAAAATCAAAGAGAAAGTGGACAATGGACAAGTGAATGTCACAACAAGAGCACAAGCTAAAGTTGTCTTGAAGGGTACCTCTTCAAAATCCACTGAGACCTTCCCTCAACATCAATATGACTTAGTTAACCAACTTCAAAAAAATCCGGCTCAAATCTCCATTTTAGAACTCCTGAAGATTTCCCCTGCACATAAGGAAATTTTAGACAAAGCCCTTTTTGAAATGACTGTATCCACGGATTTGGATGTGAATCGATTTCAAGCCATGGTAGGACATTTGTCCTCACCCACATGTCTTTCATTCTCTGACAAAGATGATGTTTCCATGACTCATCCCCATAATTCTTCATTATACTTAGAGGTCATGATCCATAAGTTCCATGTTAAATGTGTTCTAATAGATGGAGGGGATGGTTTAAATATATGTACCTTGAAGGTGGTTCAAGCATTAGGATTTGCAGAAGACTCCATTGATCCTAGAAGGAAGATTACTATAAAAGCCTATGATGAGGAGAGAACGTCTAAAGGTCTAATCATGCTACCAATCAGAGTAGGACCCGTTATCAAAAATACGTTTTGTCAAGTTTTAGACCGGGATCTTGCATACAACATCTTGTTGGGTCGTCCTTGGATCCATGAAATGCAAGCTGTTCCGTCCACTTACCATCAATTTCTTAAGTTTCCATATGACGGACAGGAAATCACTATACCAGTTGATAATTCAAACACCCAAACTTGTGCCAACGTCAAAGCTCATCAGGATACTTTGGTTCCAAACAATCGAGAAGCACTTCCTAATACTTCTCCTCCATATGATACGCAAATCAGTCAATTAACCAAAAGCTTTGACAAGAAACTGCAGTTCAAGGAAAGCGGTGTTGGGGAATATTCTCTTTGTCTTGCTAATCTACCTATATCTCCTCGATCACATGGACAACCTTCTATTACACAACAACAGATATCAGCAGCATCAACATCAGCACAAGTACAAGCAGAACCAACTACCAAGTTCAATGGACAATTTATTAAAGAGAAATTCCCTATGGGGGATCTTGAAGATACAACAATTCTGAATTGGCTTTATAAGGATGAAGATGAAACTTCTAAATGTCACCTTACCAATTGACAGATATGGGAAAGGATATTCCATCATGCAAAAGATGGGATATGACAAGGGTCCTCTTGGAAAAAGAAAAGAAGGCGTAGTTGAGCCTATCCATCTTCCAGGGCTTGCTGCATATGATAAAACTGGACTAGGCTATGACGCTACCCCATCCAACCAATCACAGGGTAATGTTTTTACACTACAGGAGGATTCTGATAAAAAAGATACATGTTTGGCAGCAACCTTGAATTTCATAGAAAATAACTCTGATACAGACTCTGCTGAATATGAATGGGATACCATTCATGATGATAAATTTTGGAGCGACAAAGGGGTAGATGTGATACACAAGTATATACCCACTGTAATCAAGGGAGAAAGTTCAGGGTCCCAACCACAAGAATCTAAACCACAACGCAACTATGAGTCTAGTGATAGTGAGTCGGATTTTAACGAACAAGACTATCAGAAGAATAGTACCATCATTGACCTACCTCATACCTCGGATCCTACCGATAACTCTGTCTTGACCCTAACTATTGCTGATTTCACACGACCAAATGACTTGTTACCTTTAATCCATCCTGATCTCATTGACTGGGATCTAACCGAACCTATTGATATACCTATTTTTCCAAATGACGAAGCTATCATAAACTTCCTTTCCGCCGATGATGTAAATGATTGTTCCACTAGCGATTTTCGGTATGAAGTCTTTAATCAGGAGAGTGTCAAGTCTCCTAGCTTCAAAATGAACATAAAAAAAAATGATCTAGTGGTGAAAACCAGAATCTGGCAGTACTAGATCAGACAAAAGATAAAATAAAGAGCGTATCAGATGGTGAAAAAAATTTCAAGGCACCAGCTGATGGGAAACTTGACACTCTCCTAGAGCACTATCATGAGCAATCGCCCATCTTGATCAAGCCTACAAAGGAAATCAATATTGCAACTACAGATAATCTAAGGATTCTACGGCTAGCTGAATCAATGACAGATAAAGAAATCCCAGAGTTCATGAATTTTCTCAAAGAAAATCAAGTTAATTTTGCTTGGTCATATGCAGACATGCCAGGTCTTGACCCTAATCTCATAATGCATCATTTGTCTATCAAACCAGGAGCTAAACCAGTAAAACAAAAACTTAGAAAGATGAATCCTCATGTAGCACTATTGGTTAAGGAAGAACTTAAGAAGCTCCTCAATGCAGGCTTTATAAGATCAATTGCCTATGCAGAATGGATCTCCAATATTGTACCAGTAGCAAAGCCAGACAAACGTGTAAGATTATGCACTGATTTCAGAGATCTTAACAAAGCTTGCCCAAAGGATGACTTCCCGCTTCCAAGTATCGACACTATAGTTGATTTGACAGCAGGCCATGCCATGTATTCATTAATGGATGGTTTCTCTAGTTACAACCAAATCAAGATTGCACCAAAGGACCAAGAGAAAACAGCTTTCACTTGTCCATGGGGAACATACTGTTGGAATGTCATGCCTTTCGGTCTAAAGAATGCTGGAGCCACTTATCAAAGAGCTATGACTACGATCTTTCATGACATGATGCACACATTCATGGAAGATTATGTAGATGACATATTGGAAAAATCATATACTAGAGAAGGACACTTGGAGATACTGTCAAAAATATTTACCAGATTGGAAAAATTCAAAGTTCGCCTAAATCCTAAGAAATGTGTTTTTGGGGTCACATCGGGAAAATTTTAGGTTATATTGTTTCAGAAAAGGGAATTGAAGTAGACCCTGCTAAAGTTCAGGAAATCATGGAGATGCCTCCCCCAAAGAACATCAGTCAATTGAGATCATTACAAGGGTGACTTCAGTCCATCAGAAGATTCATTGCGCAATTGGCCGACAAAAGTCTACCGTTCACACACCTCCTGCATAAGAATGTTCCCTTTAGATGGGATGAAAAATGTGAAATGGAATTTCAACAAATCAAGCAGTACCTGATGAATCCACCAGTGCTCGTACCACCAAATCCAGACAAGCCATTGATCCTGTATATTGCTACAACCGAGACATCCTTGGGGGCATTATTAGCACAAGAAGACCATGAAGGGAAAGAACGTGCAATCTATTACATCAGTAGAACACTAAATAGTCATGAACTTAACTACACTTTCATTGAGAAGGCTTGTTTAGCAGTAGTCTTTGCTTCACAGAAATTCCACATTACATGCTAACTCATACAATCAATCTTGTTTCAAAAATTGATCCACTCAAGTATCTACTAAGTAAAGCATCGCTAACAGGAAGGTTAGCAAAATGGCTCATGATTTTGAGTGAGTTTGACATCCACTACGTTGATCGCAAAGCAATCAAAGGACAAGTTGTTGCTGATCAACTAGCAGATGCTCCTCTACAAACAGAGCACCCCTTACACATTGAGTTTCCAGATGCTGATGTTTTCACGGCAGAATCTAAGCAGCTATGGTCCTTATACTTCGATGGTTCTTTTACTCAACATGGATCGAGGGCAGGCATTCTCTTTGTCACCCCTCAAGGACATACCATTCCTCGGTCATATAGGCTAATGTTTCCATGCACCAATAACATAGCCGAATATGAAGCACTAATCACTGGATTAAAGACAACATTGGAATGGAGGATTACCGAGCTACAAGTTTATGGTGACTCACAACTAGTCATTAACCAAATCAATGATGATTATCAGACTAAAGATGACAAGTTGTTGCCATACAAGAAGATGATTGATGACTTCAAAAAGTACTTTGTGGACATTCAATTCACACAAATTCCAAGGATTGACAACAAAGCGGCTGACGCTATGGCTACGATCGTCCTCATTGGTACAACTCCCAGAAAAATAGACTCGCTATGAATTTCTGGTGGAACAATTATTTACACCTGCCTATGACACACCTAAAAGCCAAATTATCTGCCACTTGGTAGGATCCGATTCACCCTGGTATGGTAAGATTTATGCCTACCTAAAAGACGACATTCTACCACCTAACTTATCCTGCAACCAAAAACATAACTTTATCCGACAATCCTCTCGCTATACCCTTATCGCTGATACCCTTTATCGCCGTGGTCTTGATGGTACTTTACTTCGATGTCTTGAGCGTAACGAATCCGACAAAGCTTTACAAGAAGTTCATGGGGGCATTTGTGGTACTCATTCGAGTGGACTAACATTATCCAAGAAATTGATTAGAATGGGTTACTACTGGCCTACAATGGAGAGGGAATCATTCAATTTTGTTAAAACATGCTCAAAATGTCAGATTCATGGGAATCTTATTCATGCTCCTGCACAAGAACTTCACTCATTCACACCAACTTGGCCATTTTCTCAATGGGGGTTAGATCTAGTAGGGAAAATTCATCCCTCCTCCTCAAATGGGCATAAGTTCATCATCACAGCGACCGAATATTTCACTAAGTGGATTGAGGCAGTACCTCTCTCTAGAGTCACTGGAAAACAAATTTCATCCTTCATACTCAACTACATTATTTGTCGATATGGTATTCCTAATGCTATTATTACAGATAATGGTCGACCTTTCCAAAATCAGGATGTCGATGAACTTTGTGAAAGATTCCATATTCAGCACAGATATTCAACGCCTTACTATCCACAAGGGAATGGCCAAGCAGAGGCCTCAAACAAGACTATACTAAAGATTTTGAAGAAGACTGTCAATGACTCAGGAAATGATTGGCATGTTCAACTCAATCCCGCCTTGTGGGCTTACAGAACTAGTGTCTGAATGCCAACAGGAGCAACACCTTTTGCCCTTGTCTATGGAGCAGAAGCCATATTGCCTTTAGAGGTTGAAATACCTTCACTAAGGGTATCACTGAAAGGTCTCATAACAGATGATGAATACAAAGTTTCCCGGCTACAAGAGTTAGAATTTTTAGATGAAAAGAGACAGAGAGCAGCTGACCATTTGAAAGCATACCAACAGATGATGTTTCGTAGCTATAATCACAAAGTAAAGCCACGTACCTTTCAGGTGGGTGATCTAGTTCTAAAAGAGAACCCGCGCAATCAACAAGACAGAGAAAAGAAAGGAAAGTTTGAACCAAATTGGCTAGGCCCTTACGTGGTTATTGCAGTCTACGGTTCGGGAGCATACAAGTTATCAATGCCAGAAGGAGACCTGTTTGATGAACCCATCAACAGTATGCATCTTAAGAAATATTATGTTTAAGTCAGAACAAGTCCTGAAGAAATCCAAAAACAGCAGAAAAAGTCCTGAAGAAATCCAAAAACAGTAGAACAAGTCCTGAAGAAATCCAAAAACAGCAGAAAAAGTCCTGAAGAAATCCAAAAACAGCAGAAAAAGTCCTGAAGAAATCCACAAACAGCAGAAAAAGTCCTGAAGAAATCCAAAAACAGCAGAAAAAGTCCTGAAGAAATCCAAAAATAGCAGAAAAAGTCCTGAAGAAATCCACAAACAACATAAAAAGTCCTGAAGAAATCCAAAAACAGTAGAAACAGTCCTGACAGAAAAATCAAAAAAATCAAAAAGATGTCATAGGGTGAAAACCTGGCAATCAGGCAGTCTATTGACAGAAAAATACAAAAAAAAATCAAAAAGATGTCATAGGGTGAAAACCTGGCAATTAGGTAGTCTATTGACAGAAAAAATACAAAAAAAGAAAAAAATCAAAAAGAAATCAGAAAAATGCAATAAATACAGACAGTGAAAATCTGGCAAACAGATGCTATCTGTACCTCTCCATCTATTAGTTCCTGTTTTGCACTTTGTCCTTTCAAGCTTTCTTTTCTTCGCATCCTTTTCCGCATCTTAGGGTCATAAATTGCATCATCCTGCCGTCATTTTGCCCAGAGTGATAAAATGTCTTACCATGGCTTGACTATTGTACAGATTTCTTTTCCACAAGTCATGCCAACAAACGGGGCAGAAATTTAACTAGGGGCACTTAACTTTCAGAGCATACCAAAACAGCTAGACTATGTCTTAGGATCCGAGCATATGAACAAACAATCAACTCACTTGAAGCATCATTCGATCATCGAGCCTTCTCATGAAACACTTTTCAGCAGATATCATATCATTGTCTATTGGATGATCCAAAAATCTGAATAATGTATGAAATAACAGTATTACATTTTGAATAGAGGTTGTTTGATTTTCGATATCATTACTCTGGAGCACACTCGATGATGTACTGAACTAGAGTGGCAAGGAACGAGAATGAATTTTTCTTTGTCTGATGTCTTGAGGTTAATGGTCAATATGATGCAAATATGTCACAGAACATGACGACCACAGCAATATCATCGATGACAGTTCCACATTTTCATCAGAAAGGTGGGTAATCTTTGTCTGTTTACCCAAGAAATGCTCAGGTCATCTCGGTTCAATTATACCTTGATGCTTGTGTTCGCTTGCTATAACAAAAATCATGAAAGTCATACTCTGGTCATCATTGGTGCTAACTTCCCCTCTGATGCTTGTACATACTTCCAACATTTTAAAATGTTCTAGGATGATGCAAGAAGGCTTATAGCAGGCTCAACAAACTAGTTAGTTTTTTTTAGTTGCATATTTATTACATCATTGTATATATTTGCATATTGGATTCACATCAGTGTCTTGAAAGGCTGAATGAGGGCATTAACGGTTGTCATGTAGTTTTGAGCTTTTTGTGGAGGACATTTGGACAGTTGATTCATCATCTCATTTTATCATTTCATTTTTTTGTCATTCCATTCCTTCATTTTTCATTACATCATCCTTTATCATGTATTTCATTCATCTTTATTGTTATTATTTATCCTCGTCTTTTTCGTTCATTTTATCATTCCCATTTTCCATGCATCTCATTCAGTACCATTTTCATTTTATCCTTATCATTTATCATTTATCATTTTATCCTTATCATTTATCATCTTTATCATTTATCATTTATCATTTTATCATTTATCATTTATCATTTATCATTTCATTTTCATTTCATCATCGTCATTATCATTTTATCATTATCATTTTCATTTTATTATTTTCATATATCATTATCATTTCATCCTTATCATTTTCATTTTACCATTATCCTCATCATTATCATTCTCATTCCATTCATTTTTATCATTACCGTATCATTTATTATTCATTATCATTCCATCACCATTCTCATTTATCATTTAATCATTTTATCATCTCATATCATTTCATTACCATTATCATTTATCATTTTATCATTTATCATTTGTTATTATATTATTTCATTATCATCACATTACCATTTTCATTACATAAACATTACAAAAACATATCATTTATCTTTTCACCACTATCATTATTTCATATCACCTTCATTATCTATCATGTCACGATGCATTTCATACATTGAAAAATTCAAAAAAATAACATCTCACATATATACATCATCACAAATCATTGCATTCACATCATAATCACTAAACCATCCTGCATCATAAGATTAGTCCGCATATATAATAAAAACATACCAAAATCCATCTCATATCATACATACATACAAGTAACATCCATATCACATCACAAATGCATCAACATATCATCATCAATACCATCACCGCTGCATATCATCGCTCATCAAAATAATACAAGTGTCCAATGTCCAAATGAAACTAAAAGGTTCAAAACATAATACATACGACATGATCAAAACTCAATATACATAATAAATCGGTCCCAAACGACTAACTGGTGGATGCCCCCGAAGGAGCTGGTCCGGAAGGCGGTGGCCTACCACTCGTACTTGCATCAGGATCCCGTCGAGGCCCTGTAACCTCTCTGCCATGTGTCGATGTCCGTGATCGGGTCCTGGTCCTGCTGTGAGATCTGGGATAAGGCTCTCGCCGCTCGGGAGGGCATAGCTCCTCGTATCGAACTCTGTAGTACTCGGCCTCTCTGGCTGCCTCAAATCCCTCTGCAATGGCCTCCCGCAATGAGGTACTCTCTACGGTACCCATAAGTCTCACACACCCTCCGGCGAGCCACTTTCTTCGTTTATAGACTTTTCTTCGCATTTCACCGGCATCACACTGGTGCAGATTCAACTTATACTGTTTCGGAAGTTTCGCCAATATGTTCGCCTTTCGTAGCAGTTTATAATCGTGACTTATTATACTTCGGTTTCGGCGGCGGCTGATTATTGTGTCGGCGCACTTCGAAGGTTCGTGACTGACTTTCGCAGAAGGTATTTGTTCGTGTTCGCTGGTATTTGTGATGATACCGCGACCACGGCTCAGGAGTTCGCTACTGACGGTTTCGCCAGCAGGTTTCGCTGTTGTTCAACTTTCTGTTTCTCTCATTCTCGACACTTCTATCATTCAGTTGTTTCCTGATTCATTCTCGGCTTCTTTACCTTTCTACTTCTTCTCTTCCTTCCTTCCTTTTCGCCATTATTGTTTCTGACTGCTACATCCCCTCTGTATCCGCTCAGTCGGTAGGGCACCATCACCCATGGCTCATATGGCACTGTAAACCGTGGAAATGGATGCGTATGAAAATGTTGTGCATAATCATCCATCATCCCTGCATCTTGTACCTCTGGCCTGTCTTTCCATACCTTTGGCTGTAAGGTGGAGTACTCTATATAGGCTGCCTGATATGCAATGTATGGTCCCCATGCTACATCCCCCTTGCGCCGCCCATAATGAGCAACGCCCTGGGGCAACCCCTGTGTTAATCCAAACTGCCTCAGGACCCGTAATGCCAGAAATCTCTCAATGATAAAGGGTGTCCACCATATCAGATAACGTGGTCTGCAAATAAAAGGCATCTCTAGGTGATCAGTTGCACATGCCTTGCAGTCTGTCTAAGGTCTCCATACCACTGCATCGACATCATCCAAAACTCGTCGCCAGTACTCTACCTTGCCCAGCCTTTGCTGGACAACTGCACCGGAATAGGCATACACATACGGCCTCCCTGCTGGTCTCGCTCTCGTGCACAGTGGTCTCGTGACTGCAATGTGCTCCCACGCCCAGATCTGTAGCAATGTCACTCCACTCACCAAGCTAGTGGATCCTCTGTAGACAATCCAATGGAGATCATGATACATATCGGCCAAGACACAACTCCCCCAGGCAAACCTCCATGGCTGTGTAATCATCCACTCCAACATCCTCCCCCAACCAACTGCGAATCCCTTCGACCGATGGTCTGGTCCAAGGAAGCCTCCGATGAATGCAGCCAACACAGCCACTAACACAGGATACCTACTGAAATCCTCCCAGTCTATCCAGTAACCATATATGCTCGGATTGCCACATATCCGCTGAAGTGCCGCGGTACCACCAATCTCCTTGTGGTCATACACCACAAGGGCACCAACAACCGAAATCCCAAGAATCCTGTACACATCCTCGGGCGTCACACTCATCTCACCTGTCGGCAAGTGAAAGGTTTTATGCTCTGAATGCCATCTCTCTGCCAAGGCGGTCAATAGTCCCCTGTTGGCCCGAATGCCTCGTGGCATAGCCAACAACGGTCCCAATCCACAATCTGCTATCAACTGTAACTCAGCAGGAGTAAGCTCTCCTATCCACTCCCAACATAGTGGGAACCGCTCTCTAACCTGGAGGCCTTTAAAAGCCTCCTATTTTGTTTGACCATAACAAGGAACACATCAATCAGACCCATATCACATGATCTATCTACCCAACAAAACATACCAAAGACCCATATCAAGTGCTACATCAATCTATCTGAATATCAAATCAAGTTACTCTATCATCTTCTACTATTTGTTTTTTTTCTTTTCCAGAAAGCAAATTTATCCACACACAAATCATTTCATATTTGTACTTCAAGCATGAATGCAAATTTGTATCCTCATTTACTATTTGATTTCTATCGCAGAAAATAAATTTATCGAAACATCTACTCTTTGTTTTTCAATCGCGAGAAGCAAAGTTATCAAACTCGCCTCAATTAATCAATCCTTTTTCCTCTTTGTTGATCCGTCACAAAGTTATCCACTATCTACTCTTTTTTTTCTATTGTGGCAGCAAAGTTATCAGTTCTCTATCAGATTTTCTATCATATCCGCATGATGGTCTTACAATTTATCTATCTATTGACTACGGAAGCAATTTTAAACATCATTTTTCAAAACACAAGCGTTCCAGGGAAAATTTTCTAAATGCACAATTCTGTTGCCCATATGCGCTAAAACCCAAAAGCGCTAATTTTTTTCTCATATGCGCTAAACTATTTCCTCGATGCGCTAAAACTCTGGATGCACTACTCTATCTCGCGAACACGCCACTCTAACTCCCATATGCGCAACTCTATCTAATGCATAACCCTAACCCTAGATGCACAATTCTGTGCCCTAGATGCGCTACAGGATCAACTAAGCCGACTTTCGCCTAAATGCGCAACTCTACCTATCGGATGCGCTAAAAGATCAATTTTCACCCTGCTCCTATATGCGCTACGAAAATTTCTATATGCGCTACAGAATTTATCGAATGCGCTAAAACTTTTCATATATGTGCTAAAACGTGCGAAAAAAATGACAGTCGATCTAAAACATTTACAAATTTGATCCAAAATGCAAAATTCCAAATCACAAAGGATCAGAATCACTCACCGGTGGTCCATATGCAGCTGGTCTCTGGTATTGTCGCGCTCGCTCAAATCTATGCCTGTGCACTGGGATCTCCATCTCGCCAAGTCACTATCAGAGCTCACTTTTTACTATAGCAGCAGAGTGAAAATGACACTTCATTTTACCCCTTTTACCTTATAAGGGTCCTTTTAGGGTGGGCATTAATGACATTTTCCTTCATTTCCATATTATTTTTCACTGGGCCTTCATAATCAGCATCTATCGGGAGCTAAATCACAGTTCCCCTACCAATATCAACCTCATCTTCCGTAATTTACCTCCCGAGGGGGCATCATCGACATCAAAAATCATAAACATATCAGGGGCAATTTTTTTTTATTATTTTCTTTGAAGCAATGCGTTTCACACATCACTTCAAAGAGGGGCAAAATGTATACGCATAAAAATGGTCATGTCTATAATCCTGGCAATTAATTAAATATTTATTATTTAATTAGTTTTCTAAAATCCTCTACATATGATTAAATTTAATTAATTTAATTATATTGTTCATTCATCTTATTCTTCCTTCATAATTAAATAAATTTATTTTATTTAATTATTTTCATACGTCCACTTAATTAATTAAATAAATACAGTCTATTTATTTAAATTAGTTATCATTGTCTAAATTTAAATTAAATCTTTTGATTTAATTAAATTTAAATATCCTTTTCTTCTATTTTAATTTCTTCTTCTAATTAATTAAACGTTTCATTTAATTAATTTCATAAAAGTGATTTAATTAAATAAATCTTATTTAATTAAAAATATCTTATGCTTTCTTTCTAAATCACAATTAGGTATTTTATTTAATTGTGCAATCTTCTCATATCATAATTAAATATTTTATTTAATTATGAGATTTTTGCTTTTTTCAATAAAAACCCGATTAAAGCTCTTTTCTTATCACAAACTTTCTTCTGCTTTTAAAAGCTTAATTAAATATTTAATTTAATTAAGAAAAGCTGAATATCCTCCACAAATAAATATTTGAATTTTTAATTCATTATTTATCAGCTTTAAATCTTTCTTTTATTCTTTTAAAGAAAGATGATTTCTTATCTTCTTTTCTTTTTCCTCTTTCATAAAAATAGAAAAATCTTATTTTTAGGTTTCTTCTATTTTCTCTTTAGTTTCATCTTTCTTTAGCCATTCGATCTGCCAAGAATTATCACAACCGTCAATCAAGACAGCCAATCAAAATCATTCGAAAAACTCTATAAATACCTGTGTCATTAAATCTGATTTGATTTTATTTCCCTATCTACAAAATGGCGCCCACCGTTTCATTAGAAAAGTATTTATTTAATTAAGTCACTTTCACAAGCTCAGTCTCAATTTTTCCTTTACAAACAATTTTATGAGTCATAGGGGTAGAAGGGTTCAAAACATTAGTAATAGGAGAAGGGCTCTTAGTAGGAATTAACACCCTTCTAGCAGCAACAATGAGAGGTGGGTAGGGATTAGGTTCCTCAACAGGGATTACATCCACTGAGGATTCCTCATTATCTCCATCATTGTGGTTTTTATTGTCATTTCTAGCAACAAGAAGTTTACCATGAGGGTTTAGCGCAAGAGCATGCTTATACAGAGCAAGCATCAATCCTTGATGTAGGGGAGGGCTGACATCTTTCTCTATATTAATTTGTAGGGAAGACAATAAGTAGAAGGGAAAATTACTTCTTTCACCATGCCTAATATGATTTCGCAAAGGGAAATGATACACATGTATAGACATGTATCTTCCTTCCAATGTAAAATACCTCATGACAAATAAAATTACCAGGGCATAGGGAGACGAAAGATCTAACCTAACATACCCATTTTGGAAGCATTTTAGATTCTCCTCGTCATGTAGAAACTTGTCCACAAAAATCTAGTAGTCTGCCCAACTCTTCTTTGCCACCTTTATACCTTGATTTCATAATCTAATAGCTTCCACGATAAACCTTGTCGTCACTTCAAACTTGACAGCACCGACAACAACATTTCCCTTCCTCCACAAATTAGTGAACTTGGTATTTAGGCTCTCATTGTAGCCCTTTATAGACTCAAAGAAAGGAACCATGCCCACATTATCAAATAATCTCCACAAGTCCATATTTTGCTTGAGCGCTTGGCAATTTGGAGGCTCAGTGCACTTCCTTGGCCCACCCATCTTAGCACTTTGGAAATTTTTTGACTATTGCAAGCTATTCCTCATAACCACCCACCTCTCTAGCTCTCTACCCATCTTGCATAAAACACTTTTATTCAAAGTTGCAAAATGAGCCCATAAAAAATGAGGAATCAAGAACTTTCTTTTAGGGGAAGCCAATGACACAATTCCCAGAGCCACAATCTCATCATTATTATTGCAAGTAATTAACATTTCATTAATAATCTTACCTTGCAATTCTTTACAAATACGGGGAGATTTGACATTAGACATATCAACACAATTAGATTTGACATCCCTTCGAAACTTGAAAATATCAATGTGATCCTTGATCGCCTTAGGAAAGAAATAATGATTAATTTTACCTCCAAAGGAGATCAACAAACTCAACACCGTACCACAATTATCATCATTAATCTGCATACCTTTAAAAACACAAGGTCTCCCATGCTTCCCTCACCACTTCCACACTTCATCTTTGTAAATTATAATCATATTCAAATTTTTCATTTAAAATCATATCCCTTAAAGACCTCGGTATGTTATTATTAATCCAATGGGTCCACCCCATACACCTCAACACCTTGTTGGTAGTGCAATTAGTAGACTTATTTCCTTCTCTATATACATGTTGCACCTTGTAGTTGGTAAAATAACTCTTGAGGGCCAGACACTTGTCAATGATATTTTTTAGCTCCCAGAGGGGGCATAGCCACTCCATTCAATATATCCACTATTAACTTAGAATCTCCTTCTAGGATAACATTTTTAAATCCATACTCCTTAAGATTCTTTAAGCCCCTTAAAACATCCATAGCCTTGGATTTTTTATTGGAAAAAACACCCAAGTTAATACCAAAGCTCACAATACACTCCCCTTTGTGGTTTTTGAGCAAACCCCCTAACCCTGCTATACCTGAGTTTCCCTTAGAGCACCCATGAAAGTTACACTGAATCCAATATTTCTAAGGAGGGGTTCACACTGTAGACTTTCTAGTTAGCATCTTGGCCCAATTAAAGTTAGTAAGATCCTTACTTATGCCCCAGATCTACTTTATCCTCATCTCTTTGTAATTCGGCCAAACTTTGGAGAAATTGTATCTTCCAACCTCCATATTTTCCTTAATCTATGTTTTTATTATCATGCACACCTCATAGATGCTTCTCTCCACTTCCCTTAAGATCCTATTATTCCTTTCCTTCCATATTCCCTAGGTAACAAAGGGGGGAACTTGGTTCCAGAGATCAACAATAACTTTATGGGAAAAGGGGCAATTTGACCAGCTTTCTATAAACAACTTCATAGAGTGAGGAAACACCCAATTAGTGGACAACAACGTCAAGAAGAAAGACCAAAACTCTCTAGAGAACTGGCAGTGAAAGAAGATGTGCATTATTGACTCTTCATCTTGCTTGCAAAGGGAGCATCTATTAACCAACTGGAACCCCTTTCTAACCAGGTTTTCAATGGTAATAATTTTTCCATGTGAGGCAGCCCACCATAAATAGTTAATTTTAGGAATCAAGTTCTTTAAGCAAACCTTTTCCCAGTGATGACCTATGATGTCTAACAATGGATTAACCAATTCCTCGTAGGCTCATTTAAGAAATAAACAACCTGAAGAGCTACCCTTCCAAACCCATTCGTCTTCCCTTTCACTATCAAACCACTTCACCTCCCCAATTAGATTGTGAAGCCTTAACATGGTTGGATCCCAATTGATCTATCTATGACCTCTTAAATTATCCCTCCTTAATAATAAATTGAACTCCTTCTAGTTAGGTTCACCCATCTCCCAATTGACATAGTCTGAAACCTTTTTTGCCACATATCCTTGTTAGGTTTTGTTTGAGGGGGTTTAATCCATCAGTTGAGGACAAAGTAGAAGTCTCAATCCATGGGTCCTTCTAAAAGTCAATATTCTTACCATTTTCAATTCTCTTTCTAACCCCCAATTTCAACACTTTTTTTTTTCATTTTAACAAGGTGATTCCATAAAACAGAATCACTAGGTAGGTCAATTGTAGAGAGAAAACAACCAAGGTTCCTGTTCTTCAAGTACTTGGCTTGGAAATTTTTCACCCAATCTTTAGACCCTTCAAGGAGGTTCCATCCAGCTTTAACTATTAGGGATTTATTAAGCAAATTGATTCTCCTTATCTCCAAACCACTAGCCCTTTTCGGTGTGCACACTTTTTCCCAACTAACCAGAGATAGTCTATTTTTTTCTTCAATTCTAGACCACATGAATCTTCTCTGAATCTATTCTATTTTCTCCCCTATGAAGGTAGGAATTTTGAAGAGAGATAAGTAGTAAATAGGAATATTCTATAAGGATTTTTTCAATAGTTGGATCTTCCAAGCCAAGCTAGGAAGCTTCCCCTTCCATCCAACCAACTTTTTTTGAACTCTCTCAATTAGCTAATTCCAGTAATTATTTTTTAACTTCTTGGAAATCAAAGTAACCCAAGCTAGGCTACAAGTAGGATAGCTTCCTAACATCCCAATATTGTCACCACTCTTTCCTTGACCAGCTGGTTAGTATTAAAGAAGTATATCTTGATTTTTTCATAGTTGATAAACTGGCTAGAAACAACAACATAGTCATTTAGAACATGTCTCCAAAGCCCAGCTTCCCCCATTGAGGATTCCCCAAACATGAGAGTATCATATACAAATTTTTGGTGGGATTCAAGAAAAAGAGATGAGGCAACTTTAACACCTTTTAGAGCTTTAGAGTCCACCAAATTTTGAATATTCCTTCCAAGAACCTCAACAACAATTATGAAAAGATGGGGTGAGAGGGGGTCACCTTTCCTAAGATCATGACCACAAGAGAAAAATCCTTGGGAGACACCATTAACTAGAATAGAGCACCTGGGGGAGGTAACATAGGTAGAGATCAACTTAAGAAATCTTCTTTCTATCCCAAACTTCCTAAGAACATCAAAGAGAAACGACTAGGAGACTCTATCATAGGCCTTAGATATATCAATTTTGAAGGCCATCCCAAGATTTTTAGAATGGTCCATAGAGTGGAAAATTTCATGAGTAGAGATGACAACATCAAGGATGTTTCTACCTTGGACAAAACCTTTTTGGTTTGGGGCAATCATTTTTCCAAGCACCGGTTTGAGCCTTAACATAAGAATTTTAGAGAAGATTTTATAGACTGTATTGCAGAGTCTTATAGGTCTATAATCCTTCATAGAAGAGGCATCACTATTTTTAGGAATGAGGGCTATAAATGTGGCATTCAGTTGGTTTAGGAGCCTACTTGACCTAAATAAATCTCTAGCAGCATTAAGGAGGTCATTTTTGACAATATCCCAATAGGTCTAGAAAAAAGCAAGAGGAAACCCATCCAGGCTAGGGGCTTTAAATGCACCAAAGGAGAACACAAAATTTTTAACTTCTTCCATAGAGACAACATTAGTCATATTCTTTAAATCAAGATCAGAAATAACTTTAGGGATCACCTCAAGAAAGTCATCATGTATCTGATTTACATTGCCCGAGGCCATGTGGTGAGAGGAGAAGTTAACAGCTTCCCCAACAATTTCTTTTTTGGTGGAGACCATGGAGCCATCCTCTTTCACTTGAGCAATCTGATCTTGTTCCTGCTTCTATGTTTCAAATTAGATTGATGGAAGAATTTAGTATTCATATCCCCTTTAGTTAGCCATTGAACACAAGACTTTTTTTTCCAAAATATTTCCTCCTTTTTGTTTATCTTAAACCATTGATATATGAGGTCTCTTTCCTTAGAACATATCTCATCATCCACCAAACCAACCTCCATGATATCCTGAACTTCCTTTAAGATCCCAGGGAATTCTTAATCTCAAAGATATTACCAAAGATCACCTTATTCCACCCTTTCACTCTTTGCTTGATTCTACTAAGCTTTTCCACTAGGCAATACATAGGGGTGCTACTTATAGGTTCCTCCCACCAAATTTTAACAAGAGCAACAAAGTTAGGGTGAAGGCTCCACATTATTTTAAATATGAAAAGAAAAGGTCCCCTATTATGATCAACATTTCTTTTAAGCACAAGAGGATTATGATTAGAGCTAGACCTTGGGAGAACAAAAAGAGAGGAATTGGGAGATATTCCAATTGGAAGAGATCAGAAACCTATCTAACTTGACTTAGATCAGATGGTTTCCATTCCTTCTATTAGACCAAGTGTATTTGGAGCCTTGAAGAAGTGGGGATTTCAATAAGGCCAACTGAGTTTAGGAATTTAGCCAAATCCATCATGCTACCTGAATAGTCATCCAGTCCCCCTAACTTTTCTAAAGGAAGAAGTGGGGAATTGAAATACACTCCCAACATCCAATTATCATCTTTTCTATTTTTAATAGCATCATTTAATTGTTCCCAAAGCAGTAACTTGTCCCTACTCAAGTTGGGAGCATAGATATTTATTAAATTCCATTTCTCATGGGAATCCATATCTTCCAGGGAAACCATCAGACTGTTCCTACTAGTAGAGCACATAGTTCCTTTTAATTTAGAGAGATTCCAAAGAGTAGCTATACCTCCAAAATCCCAATCAACCTCACTAACAAAATAATTCACACCAAGATAGATGATAAAAATTTCCTTATCAAAAGTCTCCTTCTTCATTTTGGTTTCTTGGAGAAGAACATCCACTTTATTTTCCAAGATACAGGTTTTAACCAAAAACTATTTATATGGGCTATTAAGGCCCCTTATATTCTAAGAGAGATACTTCATAGAGAAAAATAGGGTACAATGCCACCAAAACCCCCGAGAAACAACTAGGGCTACTTCTTTTTGGACTTCGATCTTGCGATCGAATCCAAGGTTCTTTGCTTCCCAACAACCACATCCCTAACAATGTCTTTGGTTTTGGAATCCTTTTGTGAGCATGTGTTATTCAATTTGAAGCATCTCAATTATTATGCACCATTATTAGAAGATATTAAAAAGTGTAGTAGAGTGTCTTAATCAAGTTCAAACTATTTGTAAGTTATGTAATCAACACTGAAGGTTCACAAGATTTATCTTTGTAATTTTGTAGGATTAGTGTTCTGCTTGTAGAGCTAGTGTTCAAATCATTATATTGGGGATTGGTGTCTCTAGTAGGTTGGTGCCTACAAGTAAAATTAGGTATTGGTATCTCTGATAGGGTTGTTCCTACTTCATATTGTAAAATCCACTTGTTATTTTCCTACTTTGTGAGGCTTGATTTGGATAGTAGATCCAAGCATTTATTCTCATCGTGGTTTTTCCCATCTCAGGTTTCCATGTATATCTGGTATTCTATTGTTTGTATTTTTACTCATGATTGTTGCTTGATTAGTAGTAGTAAAGATTCAAGTGTCATGTTTAGATATATGTGTTGAAGTTAATGAGTTTTAAATAGATTTAATCTACTAATTCACCCCCTCTCAATAGATTGTGTTTTTCAGTTGGTATCAGAGCCAAGTTCCTTTGAATAAGCCTAAAAAATTGAGGTAGATCTGGGATGACACACTCCATGGATCATGAAGGATTGTCTCAAAAATAAGAAACCACTCTTTGATGGATCCAATTATGCATTTTGAAAAGTTAGGATGGAAGCATACTTGATGGCCCTAGGTCTTTAGATTTGGATTTCAGCTATAGAAGGATATGATATTCCTAAAAACCTCCAAGGGATTAAACCAAAAAAAAGGCTTTGGAAAATAATGCCAAGGCTAGGAATGTTATTTAATGTGGTTTGTCTAACTATGAGTTTTTGAATTTTATGCAATGCAGGAAAACAAAGGAAGTATGGGAGAAATTTCACATTATCTATGAAGGTGATGACAAGGTGAAAGAATCAAAGCTCCAAACACATAGAGCTTAGTTTGAAAGTTTGAAAATGGAGGAAAAAAGCATTGCCACATTCCTACTTTGGGTTGATGAAGTTGTCAACTCTACCAGAGGTCTTTGTGAGGAAATGAAAGAAAGATGGTTGTGAAAAAGGTACTCATATCTCTTCCTAGAAGGTTTGATTCTAATGTTTCTACTATTGAAGAAGCCAAGGATATGAATTCTCTAAAAATGGTTGAATTACATGGAATCTTGACTTCCTATGAAATGAGGTTTGATAGTAAAAAATCAATAAGGAAAGAAGCTACATTCAAATAATCCAAGAAGCAAATTGATCTAGATTCTAATGTTGGATCAGATCTAGAGGAGGTAAATCTTATTAGAAAGCTACAAAGAGGTTCCAGTAAGTACAAAGGTAAGTTATGTTTCAAATTTTTAATTGTGATGAAGTAGGACATTTTATGGCTAAGTGTTCTTATAAGGACTCTAACAATGTTGAGAAAAAGTTTGGAAATAAATTATTTTATAAAAGGAATAAAGGTTAGAGGAAAAAAAATATTTTCTTCATTAATAAGGAAGGCTACTCTACTAATGAAGAAGATAAAGATATCTATGGAGATGAAAAAGAGAAGGCTATATTCATGGCCAAGGAAACTAGTAAAGATGCTACAAAAATGAATTCCAAAAATGATGATGAAGAAGCAAATCTTGTGGAAGAGTTACTCTGTGCCAAAAAGGAGATCAAGAGATAAAGAAAAGAATTGTTAAAGAAGTGATGATTAAAGACAACTTATGTCAAAATCTTGAGAATGTTGAAAAGTTGATAATTGATCTAAAAATTCAAGCAGAAGAAGCAAAGAGGATTTAAGAAGTCTTGACTACAAAACTAATATCAAAAGACAAAAGCTATAAGAAGCTTGACGCAAAAGTTGCATCAATAAGAAAAGAGCTTGAGAAGGTGAACCATTAGCTACAATTGAATTTTGGGAAGAGTACTGAGACTCTGGATCAGATATTGGGATGTCAGAGATCTCCACATGTGAAAACTGGCATTGGTTTTGATGATCAGGAGAAAAAATTGATAGAACAACCAATGAAACTTGCTAAAAGGAGTCCAAAAGAGACTGGTTCTAGAAGTTCAAAGTCTAAAAGGGTCATTACAAGTGATGAAAGTAAGGCACAAAATGATGGTTCTATCCAAGTGTATAAGAAGAAAAAAATATTTGGAAGACATGGATACAATACTAGGTTCAATTATCCTTTTCTTAGTTATTGTTTTAATTGCAATATTTTTTTCCATAAGGCTATGGATTGTAGAAAGGCTCTAGTAAGAAGAAATAACTTTTTCAGCAATAATGCATTTGTACCTTTGTATAATTTCAACATTGTTTTCTACAAATGTAACAACTTCAAACACATTACTAGAAATTGTAGAAGCAATTTTATGAGTTGTACTCTACCAAAAACAAGAAGAAAAGGGCTAGAGAGTCAGTGTTGTGAATTAGATAAAGTCTTGAAAATAAAAGATCAAAGAAATCAGGGATAACACAAACTGAACTACATTCTCAAAAGGAGAAAAATTTGTGGATTATAGACAACAAATGTTCAGGTCACATGACTGGATACAAAAGTAATTTCATGAATTTTAGAAAATTTGATGGTGGTTCTATCAATTTGGCAAATAATTCTATTACCAAGATTACCGATAAGGGTACATTAAGTATTGATGGTGGTAGGACGAAAACTCATGATGTTTTGTATGTTGAAGGACTAAAGCATAATATTTTGAGTGTTAGTCAGATGTGTGACAAAGGTTATCAAATTTCATTTAGTGCTAAGGGGTGTGAGATCTAGAAATCCGATGCCAAAGAGTTGATTGTGGAAGAAAGTAGGATAAACAGTGATATATCATCTTAGCAAGTTGAATGGACAAAAATGTCTTACTATATAGAGAGAAGAAGTTGGCTTTGGCATAGTAGATTGGGACACATCAATTTTGATGAAATTTTGAAGATTAGCTCAAAAGGAATGGTCTAGGACATACCAAAGATCAGGAAACCTTAGTCTAGAAGTTGCAAACCATGTCATGAGGGAAAAATACAAAGTCTAAATTTCCTACAAAGGAATATTCCACATCAAACCCATTAGATTTGATCGATATAGATCTATGTGGACCAATGAGGACAAATATTCTACAAGGTGATAGGTATTTTATGATGATCATTGATGATTACACTAGAATGAATTGGATTACCTTTCTAAAAGAAAAATTAGAAGCATTTGAGAAGTTCAAAGAATTCAAGGCATTAGTGGATAATGAAACTAGAAGGACAATCAAGGTTTTAAGACCAAATAGAGGTGGAGAGTTCACTTCTGACTGGTATGATGTATTATGTGAAGAGCATGGGATACAGAGGAAATTTTCCACTCCTAGAACCCCACAATAAAATGGAGTTGTAAAAAGGAAGAACTAGACTATAGAGGAGATGGCAAGAATAATGTTGAGTTAAGAAAATTTACTAGATTTGTACTAGAGAGAAGCAATTCAGACTATAGTGTATATTTTGAATAGAGCTTAGATTAGACCTAAGACTGATAAAACACCATATGAGCTATGGAGAGGAAGGCTAGCTTCAGTCAAACATCTTAGGATATTTGAAAGGAAATGTTACATCAAAAGAGATGAATAAAACTTGGGTAAGTTTGATTCCAGATCTGATGGTATTTTTCTTAAGTATTCTATGACAAGAAAAGCATATAGGTGCTAAAATACGAGGTTAAAGAGGATTGTGGAAAGTGAAAATAGTTGATGAGACAATTTAGTCTACTAACATTCCAGAAGTGGAAGATGATGAAGATCCAATCCACAAAAATGATGAGACTAAAAATTTAATTCTAAGAACACTACTATAAAAACCCTAGCAAGGTATGTATAGAAAAATCATTCTAAAGATCAAATTAATAAGAATAGTGGAGTATAGACCTGGAGAAAAAATGGAAGATAAAGTGAATAAGTACATTTTGTATTGTTGTCAAAAACAAAACCAAAGTCCTATACAAAAGCAAGAAAAGAGAAAGGTTGGATGGAAGCCATGGAAAAAGAGTTCGCTTAGAGAAAGAAAAAATGAACTTGGGAACTGGTCCCAAGATCTAAAGGCAAGAATGTCATAGGTACTAAGTGGGGTTTTAGAAAAAAGCTAAATGAAGATGGAGAAGTAAACTAAAATAATGCCAAACTTGTGTGTAAAGGATACTATTAGGTTGAAGGTATTAATTTTGAAGAGACCTTTTCTCCAATAGTAAGATTGGAAGCTATCAAAATGTTTTTGGCTCTTTTCAAATTCAAGAATTTCAAGGTTTATCAGATGAATGCGAAGTTTGCATTCTTGAATGGGAAGTTAGAAGTGGAAGTTTACATTGAGAAATCAAAAGGATTTCAATGCTCAACTAATTTGAATTTTTTGTGTAGATTGAAGAAGGCTCTTTATGGACTTAAGTAGGCTCCTAGAGCTTGGTACTCCAGGTTGGACAAGTATATACAACAAAAAGGGTTACAAAGAGGCAGTGTAGATAACAATATATACATAAAAATGGAAGGTTATAATTTGTTGATTGTTGTTGTCTATGTCGATGACATTATATTTGGTGGAAGTAATGATGAAATGTGTAAGGAGTTTCAGAATGCAGTGTAGAGTGAGTTTGAAATATCAATGCTAGGTGAATTATCTTTCTTCCTTGATTTATAAATTTCCCAATTAGATAAAGGCATATTCATTTCTCAGAACAAGTATATAAAGGAAATGTTGAGTAATCTCAAGATGGAAGAATGCAAACCTATAGGTACACCTATGGTTACATGATGTAATACCAGTAAAAATGATGAATATACTCCAGTAGATCAAACCTTGTATAGATCTATGATTGGTATTTTACTATGTGTGACTACATCTAGGCTAGATATAATGCAAGCTATTGGAATGGAGGCTAGATTTCAAGCGAAATCGAAAGAAACTCATGTCAAAGCTATGAAAAGAATATTCAGGTATTTGAAGGCTACAGTGAATTTTGGTTTATGGTATCTTAAGAGTAAAAATTTCACTCTGACTACATACACAAATGCAAATTGGGAAGCAAACATAGATGACTGGAAGAGCACAAGTGGTGAAGTGTTCTTTCTTGGTGACAATCTTGTATCATGGTTGAGCAAGAAACAAGATTCAATATCCTTATCTACAACAAAAGCATAATACATTGAAGTAGCTTCATGTTGCACTCAGGTACTATGGACGAAGCAGAATCTAAAGGAGATGAAAATTGAGTTTGATAAACCTATTTCAATTTCGTGTGATAATAACAGTGCTATAAACATCTCAAATAATTGATAATGCATTCAAGGACATAAAAATTGTAAACAAGTATCATTTTCTAAGGGAGAAGTTTTTGGAAAAGGAAGTGAAGATGGAGTATGTTGGAACTAAGGAACAAGTAGCAGATAATTTCACAAATCCACTTCCTAATGAGACATTTGAGTTTCTCTAGAAGAAACTAGGAGTTGTGATGCAGGAGCATCTAGCAGTGTAATACCCCTTTGTTTTGCTTTCTGGCTGGACAATGTGTCCTTGTTTGCTTTGATGTGATTTTTGGTTATTGAGATGCTTTATTATGTGTGTGCGATTTGATCGCTAATTATAGAGCGATAGCCTATTTTGCGATGTGATGTATCTTATCTGATGCTTTATTATCATGTTTTAATTGGTGTAATGATGATTAGTTATTGTAACATGTTATTGCATGAGATATTTGTTTATGATGGAACTGTCAGTCTATGATGAGTGTATTGGTGAAGGGGACAAGATCGCATCACTCGCTTGTGAGTGCCCTACAATTATGTGATTTCCTCTTCACGGTGTGTTTTATTACATCATATATATGCATGTTCGATATACTCTTTTCTCGCAGGTTGATAGGTACAGGATATCGACTCCACCTGGTTTCACAGGGTTGAGCGTGTCCATTGGCCAACGGTATTCGATTGGGAGATAGTAGCTAGGTTTTTCATGCCAAGTCATCACCCTAGTCATAGTTTGTCGTCGGGTTTTAGTCGGGTTAAGTTGCTTCTTGTTGTTCATCTCTCCCTGATTTTATTTAATTGCAAGTGGAAAAGGTAAATAAATGGCTTTATGTGCTTAAGTTGCTTATTAAATTTATCTGGTTATGATGTTAGAAATATTATGGAATTAATTAATTAATAAAATAATCTAATATGGGATTAGATTTATTTTATTGATTAATTAAATTAATTTTGTGGAATTGAATTAAGCTATTCTTTTTGGAATTTTAAAAGTGTTAAATTCTTTGAAAAGAAAATCTTAAAAGTTTAAATGCTTTTTGAAAAGAAATTATTAAAAGTTTTGAATTCATTTTGAAATAGAAGATTTATAATAAAGTAAATGATTTAAATCTATTTGAAATATAAATTGTGTGCTTTAAAGTATTAAAATGCAAATAATTTGTAAATGCATGAAAATATCTATATTGTTGAAAGATATTTATAATTGGGAAAAAGAAAAATATCTAGGATATTTTAGAGGGCATTGACTTAATTTGGGAAAAATAAAAGGACTTGGATGATTATTCATGCTGGGAGAAAAAAAATTGTTGTGAGGAGGAAAGAGGGTTTTCTTGTTTTTGGAGGATGCATTTTGGATTTTGGAGTGAAGTCTTTGGAGGAATTTTGGCAAAGTGGAATTTGCAATTCAACACCAAATCTCTTCTTCAAGTTTCCAACAGGTTCTTTCTTGTTTTTTTCTTTTTATTGTTTTGAAATTTAGGATCTTCAATATTGAAAACTTGTTTGGAAACAAATTTGAAAACTCTGTTGAACACATGGAAAATCTTAGATTCTTGTGGAAAATGAAAATTCTTTAACAGAAATTGAAATCAAGAAATTAGTTTTGAAGATTTAACAATAGATAAATGGAAAGAAAACAAAAATAAATTAGAAACCTCTCTTTTGGATTTGGATATTTCCAGAAATTTATATCAGGAAATCATGTTGAAAATTAATTTTATTGTAAATTTCTTGTTGAAAACTTGCCCAATTTGACTATAAAATGGATGATTTTATGTATATATGTGTGTGTGTGTGTGTGTGTGTGTGTGTGTGTACATATATTTTGTTCATGCTTTTTGGATCTGTTTTATATTGGAAGGTTTTTTTTTTTCCTATAGAAAAATTTGGAAAATGAAATTCATTCTATGCAAATATGCAAGGGAGGGTTTTTAAATTTTTATTGAAAATAAAAATATATATAAAAAAATATTTTATTTTTGAGTGTTGGGGGAGGGGGCAGCCATGGCTGCGCAGCCAAGCCCCCAGTAGAGGGCGCTACTATGGCAACACTCCCCACAGCCTGTGGGGGAAGCACTGCCATAGGTAGCGCAGCCTCCACAGGGGAGGCTGAGCACAACCTATGGCTGCGTCCTCCTCCCTTATGGGGGGCCACGGTTCAACAAAGGTAATTCGCTTTTTTTTTTTTAATTTTAAATTTTATTTTATTTATTTTTATTTTATATTATATATTATATAATATATAAATATATAATATTCATATATTATATATATAATATATTATAATTTAAATAAATATTTTAGTATTCTATATTTTAAATAAATGGGGTTTGATTTAAATGAGTTGAAGTTTGAATTGTTTATAAAAAAATATATATTTAAATAATATTTATATATATTTAAACATATATATATATAATTGTTTATACATTGAGTATATAATTATATAGATGTTTAATATATATTTATATTTAAATATATTGATAATAAGAGGGATATTTTATTTAATGATGCAAATATTGATTTTGTAAGAGAATGATGTTTTTAGAGAATTGATTTTGATCATTAGTTGTAATCGAGGAAGTTGGAAGAAAACAATTAGTTTAAGCTTCTGATTTCAATTAACGTTAATTAGTTAAATTGATTACATGCAATATGTCATTGTTTGGCTTGGATTTAGGAAATCCTAAAGTAGGTGATTAAATCGTCAAATTTCCCTTTCGTTATGTAATCTCCCTCTTTCATGATGTTGGGCAAAAAGGAATTAATTGTTTTTTTTGAAAAAAAGAAATGGTTATTATTATTATTATTATTATTTGAAAAGAAGAAATGATTTATTAATTTTTTTTTAATAGAAGAAGTAACTGTTTTATTTTATTGTTATTTAAAAGCAACTAAGGAATTGAACATATGGTTTAAATTTCATCTTTTTCTGAAAGAGACGTTATTAAGTCAGTTTTTATTAAGGCAATAAATTACTGAATGTTAATGAAAGAAGTGGATTTAGGAAATCCAAATATAGATTTAACTCCTATTTGATTGCCCTTCTTGAATGTACACTTCTTTTGTTTTCACTTTGGGGAAGTTGATTAGAAGGGTTGTTAAGTCTTCCAAAAGGGGTTTAACTTTTTGGGTTGTTGTATTTTGTTAGTCAACTATTGTATTACCTTGGGTAGGGCGTATAGTTGTATCTTGTTGTATCACCCGGTTTTCATGAATGGGGATGTTTTGTGCCTCCTTTGAATTATGAGTGGTTTATGTGTTTTGTTGCCTCCAATGTTTGGAGAGGGTTTTTACTTTTGTTGCCTCCAATGTTTGGAGAGGGTTTTGACTTTTGTTGCCTCCAATGTTTGGAGAGTATTTTGACTTTTGTTGCTTCCAGTGTTTGGACAGGGTTTTGACTTTTGTTGTCTCCAATGTTTGGAGTGAGTTTTCATTATATGTTCCTCCTAGAGTTGGAGTGGTTTTATCTTGTTGGTTTACACTAAGGATTCCCTTGGTGAATGGCTTTGTTTGGTATGTTGTCAAGTAGAAGAGTGGCTTCTATTAGGGGCCAGAGCCCAAAGAGGTAAATTGGATAACCTTCAGAGGTGGTTTAATCAAGTGATAACTAAAACAATATACTTAGAAGTTTGGATAGTATTTCACACTAATTAAGATAGCCTCACTCATAGACGCAAGTGCTCGTATAGACTTGGGATGAGTGGGAAGGTTTGGAATGGAAAGGTCATCTATCTTATCTTTACGAGAGGTATTTGATTCTGCATGTGTGAGTATGGGTGTCGGGATTCGATTGAGGCCACTAGGATAACCCATAGTGGGGGCCGGAGCCTATGAAGATTCCCAGAGGATATCCCATGACAAGTTGTGTGATGACACTCTTTCTACGACAACAGTTGGTATTTGGTTTTAAGTATATGGTCTTCTTATCATACTCGATTTGTTTTATTTTTGGAAGCAATGTGACTTATGTCAGTGATTTTAGAGTTGTACTTGTGTTATCCTTATGGTTGTATGGTTCATGTGATTGTTTGTGTCAGTGTGAGTTAGCCTGTGTCTAGGGGTTGATGGTCTTGTATAGGATTCCTTGTTACTATCCCCTAGCACGGGGGGTGGGCCTTCGAGTACCACTTGGTTGGGTGGAACGTGCATCTTAATCCGTTGGGTCATCTTCTTGTTCGTGTGGACGATATTTCCAGTTGGAGAGCTCGTGGGATCCAGTTACTTTCATGCTTTATTTCTTTCAGTTATTATTGTAATTTTATTACCCCTCATATGTTATCGAGGTGGAAGATGTAATTTGTAACCATGTTTATTGGATTTACCTCATTCAGGGAATGAGAGAGTTGTAATCATATTGTAATTTATTTATATCTGAAATCATGTGGTATTTCTTATGCTTTGTTGTAATATATCATGTATGGAATGTATGTGTTTCTTAATTCGTTAAGTAATTAAATGTTATGGTTTCAATTCATGTTTCTTGTTTGGGTTTTAAGTAAACTCAGTCTCATAACCTTAGGGATTGTTGGCAATGGGAAGTGAACTTGCATGTTAATTGTACTTAAAGAAAAAAAATTAGTACGTTTGAGTAGTTAATTGCAACTTCCCCTAGGGTTGCGTGGCGGGGAATTACAAGCAGTGTAGGGAAATATTGCATCACCCAAAAAAATTGGTTTTCCTTAATTTTTTTAGTTGTTTTGAGTTCCATTATGGCACTTAGGGGTGTAAGATAGTCAAAAGTCATAAAAGGTGAAAAATGGCCACTTATTATTTTAGTAAGATGGCCTAAAATGGCTCGTATGGACCTGAAAATTACCCCAATGACTAGAACTGAAAAACATTTCTAGCTGCGAAAGAATTGTCTCAATACCCTACATGGTTTGGGAGATATTAAAGTTTCCATCTTGAGAAATTTCTCCAATGCAGTTTCAAATTCATATATGAAAACCTTAGAGGCCTCGATAGCTCGAAAAGTGGACGAACCGATCTTTGATGGGTTTTATGTTTTAGATCTCTTTGAGAGCTTTCCAACAATATGTTATAATAGAAAATTGGACACTTGGATCAAAATTTATGGCCCTACGAAGTTTCCCCTCTAAAAAGTGAATTTCATTAAAATATCTTCCTAGGAAAGAAATCAAATGGTGGGACTTTTTGTGTCAAAACAAAAGGGAAAGTTACACTTTCTATAACATTCTAGGGTGGTTATTGGGTAAATTAAAAGGGATAAGTGGGGATTGTAGAAGTGGCTCCATTAGTGCATATTGCGGCTCTAAATAATTTTTTTTTTTTTAGAGTTGATTTTGTTGTAATGAATCAAGCCCATGAGGCTATAGCATGTAAGTTTTGAATATGTAATTTCATTTTTTGAAAATAATTCAAAGTGTTATTTTTTTGTCTCGCATCTTCTATGTTGGTATCTATTGTTGTGATTTGTGTGGGTTTTGGGTGGTGTGGCCCTCATCAAGTGGTATCAGAGCAAGTTTTCCTGAGTCTATAAATAGATTGTTGAACTTGAGATAGTTTGCACTAGGACTTGTGGTTGTGGGTTCTATGAAAAGTGATCAGAATGCCTCTGTGAAGAAACTGTGGTGGTGGAAGAAATTCCATTATACCAAAAGAGGGTTTTAGAGCCCTACAAAGACAAGTCCAATCATTGCAAGAGGAGCTACGTCAAGGGTTTGATCCAAGAAGAGGAGATGAAAGTCAAGATGAAGCTAACAATAAGGAACAGTTCAAAAAAGAACAAGAAGCAGAAGATCCAGAGCAAGTTAGATTATTTAAGGTCAAAGATCAATGTTTCTACATTTTATAGAAATATTAACCCAAAAGAGTTGATTGATTGGATCAATGATATGGAGGAGTACTTTGAGTATGAGGAGGCGAAAGATCCTAAGAGGTTCAAAATTGCAAAGACCAATCTAAAGGGTCATGTGAATATTTGGTGGAAATAGGTACAACTAGAATGAAATCAAAGAGGAAAAGAGAAAATAACAAGATGGGATCATATGGTGGAAAAATTAAAAAGACAGTTCATTCCTATGGATTATGAGCTAGATTTGTTGAAGAAGATGCAAGGGTTGAAAAAAGTAGGAAAATCCGTCAAGGAGTATACAGAAGAATTCTACCATGCTTGATCAAAATGGGTCATTCTGAGGACAAAAAGGAGAAAGTTTCCCATTACATAAATGGGTTAAAGCCAAGTATTCAAGAAGAGTTGGGTCTAGTAAGAATGTCTACCATTAAAGAATATCAGTTTGCTTTGAAGGTAGAAGAAAAGTTGAATAGAAGATTTGAAAGCAAGCAAAGAGGTGGGGGTCATGGTGGAAAGACTAGTGGATGGTTATAGGGAGGTCAAAATGAAGATCAAAAGAAGGGTGAAGGATCCATTAGTAGCCAAAACTACAAAGGAGATAACAACTACCATCCTCATGATCAGAATAATGGAGACCAAAGAGGAAGAGGAAGATTTGGATGAGGACCAAGAAGAGGAGGCTTCTATGGAACCTATTTCTAGTGTGGAGAAGAAGGATATATAGCATATGAGTTTCCTCAACATCAAGGAATGAAAAATAGAAGACCTGAGGGTAATGCTTGAGTTACACATGTAGATGAAGATGACAAGTCTTCACATTATAAGGATACAAAAAGAGGAGAGGTTCTTGTTACTAGAAGATCCTTGTTGAATGAGGAGAAGGAACCAACTCAAAGGAAGAATTTGTTTCACACTAGATGTAAGTGTGAAGGTACATTTTGAAATGTTATTATTGATGGAGGTAGTACTGATAACCTTGTTTCAGAAGAGATGGTTAGTAAGTTGCGGATTGAGAGAAGAAGGCATCTAAACCCATACATGATTGCTTGGTTGTAGAAGGACCATAAAGCCTTGGTAAATGAACAATGTCTGGTGAAGTTCAAGATTGGAAATTACCATGATGAGATATAGTGTGATATTATTCCTATGGATGTTTGTCATATGTTGTTAGGTAGATTGTGGCAGTTTGATCGGTGAGCACTACATGATGGACATTCCAACACCTATTCTTTGACAAAGGATGGGGTTCATCATAAGTTGAAGCCCTTGAAAGAGGAAGAGGAAAAGGTATGTAGTAATGCAAGAATTTGTTTGGTTGATGGAAGAAAGTTCCTAGAAGGTATGAGGCATGAGCATATGTGTTTTGCATTGATCCATAGAGTTGATAAAGAAGATACTACTGAGGTACCTGTAGAGGTTTCAAATTTTTTGAATGAGTTTCAAGCTATTATTTTTTATAACATACCTAAAGGTTTGCTTCTAGTAAGAAATATTAGTCATCAGATGGACCTGATTCTGAAAGCTAGTTTTCCAAATAAGGCAACTCATCGTATGACTCCAATAGAGAGTGAAGAGTTGAATAGACAAGTGTAAGAGTTGTTGCAGAAGGGATTGATTAGAGAGAGTTTGAGTCCATGTGCAATACCTACAATACTAGCACCAAAGAAGGATGGGGAATGGTGGATGTGTACAGATTCTAGAGCCATCAACAAGATCACTATCAAGTATAAATTTACCTTGTCAAGAATGGATGACATTATGGATTTTTTGAGTGGAGTTGAGTACTTCATGAAGATATATTTAAAGAGTGGATATCACCAGATCCAGATTAGAGGAGATGAATGGAAGATAGTATTTAAAACAAAGGATAGCTTCTACGAGTGGTTAGTCATGTCTTTTGGGCTAACCAATGCACCGAGCACATTTATTTGGCTTATGAATGCTCGATATTGAAAGAATTTTTAGGAAAATTTGTTATTGTTTATTTGGATGAATTTTTATTTTCAGTAAGACATTGGAGGAGCACTTGATGCATATCCAAAGATTTTTTGAGAAGCTAAGGGAGGAGAACTTGTTGATTAATTTGAAGAAATGTAGTTTTATGCAGAGAGAGTTGGTGTATCTTGGATTTGTTGTCTTAGCAAAGGGTCTTAAAATGGATCCAGAGAAGGTGAGAGCTATCATTGAATGGCCTACCTCAAGGAATGTTATAGAGGTAAGGTCATTTCATGGTCTAGCAAGTTTTTACATAAAGTTTATTAATAATTTCAGTATTATTTGTGCACCTCTAATTGAAGCAATGCGAGGGGATAGAAAATAGTTTAAGTGGACTACAAGAGAAGCCAAAAGTTTTGATATGTTAAAAAAGAAAGTTATAGAGCAACCTATTTTGACACTTCTAGATTTCATTAAGGTCTTTCAAGTAGATTGTGATGCTAGTGGCACTTCCATAGGAGTTATTTTGAGTCAAGAAGGTAAGCTTGTTGCCTATTTTAGTGAGAAGTTAAATGACACTAAGAAATATTATGTCTATGATCAGGAGTTTTATGCTATAGTTCAAGCTTTGAAGAAATGGAGACACTATTTGTTGCCAAAATAATTTGTTTTATATACTAATCAAAAATCCAATTGTGCATTCCAAGGAGTTCTATGAGAGAGAATCTAATCAAGGAGAAGCATAGTGGAGGATTGGCTAGACATTTTGGTCGAGATAAGACCATTTCTCTTGTTAGTGAGAATTATTACTAGCCACAGTTACAACAAGATGTGAAGAAGTTTGTACAAAGTTCTAGAGTATGTTAGATGGAAAAAGGAGCAAGTCAGAATACTAGATTATATCAGCCATTACCTATACCTGAGAGGCCATGAGAGGACATTAGCATGGATTTTGTTCTTAAATTGCCAACGAAATAGAGAGGGAATGATTCCATATTTGTGGTGGTGGATATATTTTCAAAGATGAAACATTTTATTCCATGTCATAAAACCAGTGGTGATGTTCATATCGTAGAGTTGTTTTTCAAAGAGGTGGTCAGACTACATGGTCTACCGAAAAGTATAGTTTGAGAAAGAGATACCAAATTTGTTGGTTATTTCTAGAGGACATTATGGAAGAAGTTGAAGTCAAATTTGAAGTTTAGTTCTATACACCATCCACAAACTAATGGACAAATGGAGGTGGTGAATAGGAGTTTGGGTAACCTACTAAGATGCTTAGTAGGAGATAAGCCCAAGGGATGGGATTTGATTATACCACAGAAAAGAATTGCTTACAACAATTCTATCAACATGAGCACTGGTAAATCATCATTCCAGATTGTGTATGGGAGTAGTCCAAGAACTACTTTTGAACTAAGAAAGATGGATAAGTGGGAGAAGAGTAGTGTTGAGGCTAAAGATTTTGTTGAGCACTTGAAGAATTTGCATGAAGAGGTGAAGAAACATATCAATAAGATGAACTCATAATATAAGGCTAAGGTAGATCAGAAAAGGAGGTATAAGGAGTTCTAGGTAGGAGATGAAGTCATGGTTCATTTGTGAAAGGAAAGGTTTCCAGTTGGTACATACAAAAATTTAAAGATGAAGAAGTTTGGAGAATGCAAGATCTTGAAGAAGCATGATTCAGGAAATGCATATGAGGTAGAGTTACCTGATGAAATTCATATTTCACCTGTGTTTAACATTTCAGATTTTAAAAAAATATCATGAAGGAGGAATTGATGAAGAAATAATAGCATAGTGGAATATCCTAGCACCTACTTCAGAAAAGGAGGAGATAGAAGAAATTTTGGATAGTCATGTGGGTAGAAGCACAAGAAACAGGTGATATGCAAAGTACTTGGTGAAGTGGAGAGGAAGGAATATTGAAGATTCATCATGGTTGTTTGAGGCCGAGGTTAACTATCTTGGTTTTCCTCTAACTCTTGAGAAGTGACAGGGTCACTTTTCAAATTACCCTGGGTGTTTGATGTAGGAGCATCTGTGTAGGGAAATCTTGCATCACCCAAAAAAATTGGTTTTCCTTAATTTTTTTAGCTTTTTTGAGTTCCATGATGGAACTTAAGGGGTGTAAGACAGTCAGAAGTTAGAAAAGGAAAAAAATGCCACTTACTATTTTTAGTAAGTCAGCCTAAATGGGATCCATATGGACCTGAAAATTTAGCCCAAGGAGTAGAACTGAAAAAAAATTTTGGTTGTGAAAGAATCGTCTCAATATCCTGCATGATTTAGGAGATATTAAATTTTCCATCTCGAGAAATTTCTCCAATACAACTTCAAATTCAAATATGAAAACCTTAGAGGCCCCAAAATAGCTTGAAAAGTGGACGAACCAATCTTCGATGGGCTCAAGGTTGTAGATCTCTTCGAGAGATTTCCAATGATATGTTATAATAGCAAATCAGATACTCAGATCAAAAGTTATGGCCCCACAAATTTTCCCCTCTAAAAAGAGAATTTCAATAAAAATCTTCCTAGGCAAGAAATCAAACAGTGAGACCTTTGGTGCCAAAACAAAAGGGAAAGTTACACTTTCTAGAACATTCTAGGGCAGTTATTGGGTAAATTAAAAAGGTGGTAAGTGGGGCTTGTAGAAAGTGGCTCCATTAGTGCAGATTGTGGCTCCAAATAATTTTTTTTTTTTTTCAGAGTTGATTTTGTTGTAATGAATCAAGCCCATGAGGCTGTAGCACGTAAGTTTTGAATCTGTAATTTCATTTTTTGAAAATAATTGAAAGTGGGTTATTTTTTTGTCTCGCATCTTCTATGTTGGTATCTATTGTTGTGATTTGTGTAGGTTTCGTGAGGTGTGGCTCTCATCATGTTGCTCCCTCCTCTTTAATCAAGAGGAAGTATAGGTTGAGGGGGAGCTTGTTCTCCCTACCGCAAAAGGCCTGGTGGTCTTGCAAAATAAATTTTGCACCATAGGACATATAGACATGAAAAATTAGATTTAAGGTCCCCAAACATGTACCAAAATTTCCTTAGAGTTGTAGACAAGAATACCTCAAGACGAACCAATGCGGACCAAAAAATGGATGCTCTATACACTAAAAAATGTATACTTGACTTAGTCAGTTATTCAACATATTTGTTTTACACCAGAGAAAAACCTCTGCATCTCTATATTGGATTACCATCTCCATGCTCACTCATGCTTCACCAACCAACTGTTTCTCAATGTATACTTCTATTCAAACCACAGTGTTGACATCAATGACAACACTGCATAAGATCATTCTCATGTTGCCAACAACCTTATCAATGACAATCTCCTCAAACTTACAACACAATCCATTTAAATTGCCTCCTATCACCCACAATACCATAGTAGTAAGTGCAAATATTTTAGTAAATATTTTTATAAACTTGTTTCAATCCATTATTATTGTTGGGCATGTGCAAGAAGTTGGGTCCACAAAATGTTCAAGAAGTGGAATTTTTTTTCCTAATTTTTTAGAATTTGTCACCGTTGGATTGAAAATTTGAAGCACTTACATATTGAAATTTAGTATTTTGAGTCTAATTTTCATATATGTAATTTATTCTAATACTTAGATGATACAAATTAAATTTTAATAGGCATGTATAAAAACCACTTTTTGAAAGTCACTTTGTTAGGACCATACCATACATGTGTACGAACACCATAATTTGACCTAAATAAAAGTATTTTTCTAATTCCTTTTGGTGAAAGATGTGTAATAAACTAAAACTTGTTGAAGATTTTCTTTTATAATTTTTCTAAATATTTTCTATTCTTTTTTATTAACCTAATTGTTGATTTTGAAAATTGTCGCATATGGACACCACAATTTGACCTAAACTAATAAAAAAATATTCATTGTGTAAATAATTCTTTGTAGATTGATTGCATACAATTTTTTTTACAAGAAATTAACAAATGAAAAGTTATTAAAAAAATGTAAAAACCCAACATTTCAATTTTATGCACTAGTTTCCTTAGAAATTAATTAAATAATAAAAAAAGTAATCCAGTCGGCCATAGCGCCAAAGTTTCCTGAGCCTAAAACCAAATAAAAAAGCAGTTTGAGATTTTAATTTTTTTAGAACAGGAATCCATTTTGTTTTTAGAACATGTACTCATTTTAAATCAGGTCCCCTTCTAATTTTAGAATGGGTACCATTTTAAAGTGGGAGCACATTTTATTTATAGAACAGGTATCCATTTTAAAGCGAGTATCCATTCTATTTTTAGAACAAGTACCCATTTTAAAGTGTGAACCCATTCTATTTTTAGAGCGATTATCCATTTAGGATGGGATATCAAAGCTTAACAGGTACATGTTTTGATTTGAGGCTCAGGTCGCCATTCCTAGGGTCAATGCAAGATCATGGGGGTCCAAACTAGGCCTCTAAGTGTCGATGAAAATTCAGAAAATTAGAATTAGGCAACTTGACATAAAAATTTGAATAGGTTATTAACATAATTTGAAAACTATGTAACAACAAAAGTTGTAGCGAATTGAATTTAGTTTCTAGGCTACTAATCCTTTTGTGGAAAAAAGTAAATTTATTTTGGGAAAATTTGAAATTTCAATGTAGTGGTACTAAATTTTCAAGAAAAAGATAAGAAGCAGGTGTGTGTCTGACCACCCTAAGTACAAGAATTTTTTATTTTTTTTTCTAAATTTTTCAATATAAGTAGAGGACACATGCTCAGATGTGCCGAATTTTTATTTTTTTCCATGTAAATAATTAGTTATGATTTTTTTATTAGAACTTTTCAGAATTATTAAAACGTCTGTGTCTGACCACCATAACTTGGTCAAAAATTTATGAAATTCAAATTTTTTTATGCTATAGTATGTGAAGCATAGAATGCGGTGCATCTTGTAGATTCAAAAAATGTTAAGTATTTTGAAAGTTATAGAAGTTTTTCAATCAACCTATCAATCAGGACTTTAGACATAATGAAGGTAGAAAATCAATAATAATTATTTATTAAATTCAAAATAAGGAAAAAGTTATACTGATGGAAAGTTGACAATTTTTTCTATAAACCCTTTTTGTTTGATGAAATTCGGTTAAAAAAAATCATCACCCACAAGGGCGAACTTCAAAAAACTAAGCAAATTTTCAAAACACATTTTTTGGGTTGACTTTCTAGGTCAGGGAATCTCGAACCAAATTATGAGCCAATATCTATTTTGGTTTGGTAATACCAAACCAAAATAGATATTCGTTAATAACGGATATCCATTACTTGTATTATGTATAATACATAATATTATAATATATTATATATAATATGTATTATATATTATATTATATATTATTATATTATATATTATATATTATATATTATATTGTATACTATATAGCATATATATAATGTATAGTATATTATATATTATATATAGTATACATATTAATTATTATATATAGTATATAGTATATATATGAAATATTATATATTATATTAATATTATGTAATATATATATTATATATATTTAATACAAGTATATATTATATATTTATTGATGTGCAACCAATTCACAAGAGAGAGAGAGGGAGTGGGAGGGACTTGAGAGAGAGGGAGAGAGAGAGAGAGATATTTGAGAGGGAGAGAGGGAGGGATAGAGGGAAGGAGATATATATATAGTTGAGAGGGAGAGAGGGAGGGAGGGAGAGAGAGAGAGAGAGTTGAAAGGGAGAGAGGGAGATAGAGACACTTGAGAGGGAGAGAGTGAGAGAGAAATACTTGAGAGGGAGAGAGGGAGGGAGAGAGAGACTTGAGATGGAGAGAGAGAGAAAGAGACTTGAGAGGGAGAGAATCCAAGAGAGAGAGACTTGAGAGAGAGAGAGGGGCCTGAGAGTGAGAAGAGAGAGAAAGAGAGAAAGACCTAAGAGGGAGAGAGAGAGAGAGAGAGAGAGAGAGAGAGTTGAGAGGGAGAGCGGGAGGCAAAGAGGGGGAGAGAGAGATAGACTTGAGAGGGAGAGTGAGACAAAGAGAGAGACTTGAGAGGGAGAGAGAGAGAGCGAGAGAGAGACTTGAGAGGGAGAGATGGAGGGAGAGGGAGACTTGAGATGGAGAGGGGAGAGAGGGAGAGAGACTTGAGAGGTAGAGAGGGAGAGAGAGAGAGCCTTGAGAGGGTGGGAGGGAGGGAGAGAGAGAGAGAGAGACTTGAGAGGGAGAGAGGAAGCTCGAGAGACTTGAGAGAGAGAGAGATGAGTGAGAGGAGAGACAAACAAAGAGTTGAGATGGGGGAGGGAGAGAGAGAGAGAGAGAGAGAGAGAGAGAGAGAGAGAGAGAGAGAGAGAGAGAGAGAGAGAGAGAGGGAGTTGAGAGGAAGAGTGTTTTCCCGTGTTGGGACCCTTTAGAATAAGAAGTGATACAACCATCAAACAAAACCATTACAACTCAATTCAACATTCATGCCATTAAAACCTTCAAGCTTAATAACATGTCATTAGATCATTCATGTAAAAGGTATAAAATCATCATTAATAAGAATAATTATCTTTTAATCATGACACATAAACAAGAACATTATGTACACCAAAGGGGTTTGATGCAACTTTCAAACAAAATCCTTAGAAAATATCAAGATACATGTTCATTAGATTGTTCATGTGAAATCTATATAATAATTATGATCAACAAATAAGACATCAGTCAACCATGATGCATGAATAACACTATATATGCACACTCTATATGAACAAACACTAAATTAATAGATTATTTAATATTTATTACTAAATTTTTGTCTCATCGTTATACTATTGTATTCATAAACTCAACACTAAAAATATCCATCCAACAAAATTCTTTATAAAATATCCATCCAAGATCAATTTTTTTATAAAAATAAGATCATTGTCTTAATAAATTTTTGTGGCTCTCAATTGCATCTCTTCATTTCTTTGTTTTTTTCTCTTTAGATTAGGACTGTCTCCTTTCCTCTCACCATCATTGATGCTTGTCTAAGTCCACTTCCATGGACCTAACCGCATCAACAATAATTTGCATTTTTGATGCAAAACTCCTCAATAATGGGTGAACACATTCTTCATTTTGAATAGCGCTAACTTGATCCTGAATGGTTCTAACATTCACATGGACTTGTTCTCAAAAGTGAACACCATCGGATGCAGGTGATGGAGGTGGGGGATTATGAGGTGGAGTGGGTGGAGTTGGAGGTCGTGGATCCATGATTTAGATATAAGTGAACCTGCATTAAATTTGTAATTTCAAAATTTAAGATACATGCTTAAAAATCCCCTTAAACCATTCAATACAAATGACTTAATTGAATACAAATGTGTAAAGCTCATTTATGTCTAAGGCATGTAAATGAAAAACAAATAATTGTTAAAGTGACGTGAAATATCATTTAAAAATATACTAAATTTTTACCTCACTGCAATGTGGAAGTGTTAAGCTCCAAATTGCCAGTACTCAATGAATTTGTAAACATAGTAATGGTTAAACAAAACTTGTCCCTGCAACCATAGGGAAATGGGAAAATTTAATGGGTAATAATTGATGGGTTGGGCAGGAGGTTATCATACAATATGATACAATATGATAGCCTCCTTCATAGCCCATCAATTATTACCCATTAACATCACCCATTTCCCTGTGGTTGTAGGGACAAGTTTTATCTGCTTAGTACTAACAATGGATCCAGATTCACCAAGTATTGGAAATTTAGAGCACTTCCAACAAGGATCCTTTCTATTTTGAGAGCTAAGGAGAGTCAAAACAATTAAAAAATTAACAAACAAATTGTTTAGCAAATAAATACTAACTTAAGAATAAGAAACAAAGCAAGAATTTAAGAAACATGAGAATAAGTGATAAAGAAGAAGGAAAAATAGATAATAATGTAAAACAGTTTTAAAAAATGCAGAAAGGGGGTAATGAAGGCTAAATTTTATGTTTGTTTAGTATGCTAGGTTCAATTTTATGTATTTTTTCTAGTAATGGAGGTTCAATTTTTTGTTTGATGTTTTTTGTTTTCCACTAACTAGGGTTTCAATTTTTTTTGTAAGTTTAGATAGAAATGAAAAAATTCAATAAAACTACAAAGAATGCAAAAAAAATAAAAAATTAATCAATAATTAGCAAAAGAAAAAGAAAAAAATACAAAAAACACACATACCTGCAACTCACTAGAGGTCATTGGAGGCTATGAAAATGAAGCAAGGTTTGGGTTATAAAGTCCTCAACGAAACAAATATCAGTTATAAACGGATATCCATTTCGTAACATTATATTATATTCCCATGAGGCTTGAAATCTAATAAAATCAATAACGGATATCCGTTTATTACACAATAAATTTATTGTATATAAATATACAATAGTATATTTCACATATACTATATATTATATATTATATATTACGTAATATATATTATATATATTATCTAATATATTAAATATATTATATATTATGTAATATATATTAAATATATTATATAGTATATAATATATTTAATACATAGTCTCCCTTTGAAAACGAGGGAGGGTTTGTCCTAAACAAAATGAATATCTGTTTATAACAGATATCTGTTTTGTAATAGCATTTTGATTTTTCATGAGGCTTCAAATCCAATGTAGTTAATAATGGATATTCGTTAATAACAGATATTTGTTATCTCTATAATAAAATTATTATGTATAAATATATTGTAATATATTTCATATATACTATATATTATATATTAAATATATTATAGTATATATTGTGGACACTCAAATTTTCCCTCATAATCGTCACGATATTCATCTATTGATTAAATAGATATTATTATTTACTTAATCAATTCATTCGATACTTTCTTTTATTCATGCATTTCATCAAATCATTAAACCATTAAAATATTAAACATTCATATTTGATCATAAACCATTTGCATAACATGTTCATATTTCGCTAAATAATTAAATCATTAAAATCAAATCATAATAATCCATATTCTGTTAAATCCATATTAAATCATTATGAAATCATGTTCATGCACATTTAAATACATTTAATCATTTTTCATTATTCATAAACCCTTTGCCATGCATTTGTCTCTCCTCTTTTATCATTTTCACTCACATGCATTTTGTTTAATCAAGGAATGTGGGATAAATTTGCATTTTCAACTAAAATCTTTAATCCCACATTTCCATCTCAAACATCCCTCCATCCTCAAAGACGCCTATTTAAATGGGATTCCTCTCTCATTTTCACCCTCACGAATTTTCATACTCATATCATCTTTGCATCTTGATTACATTTCTCATTCACCATAGCCTCTTTATTGTATTTTGTGCTCATAAAATCTTAGAGAAAATGCATAAACAAATATTTTGGTGATAGGGAGACAATGGAGAATGATTTCATTTAAAAGTAATGTGTGGATATGATAGTTTAGAAGTTAGTTTTGCATTTCTGGTTTTACTTTTAAATTTGAATGGCTCCATTGTAGTGAGTGAGATGGAGATTCTTATTCCATAGAATTCACCATTTTTTAGGTTCAGTGAACCTGACATGAATCGGGCTATTCATGATTTAATTGACACATGGTTTGAATGGTTCAATTATTATTTTCTATGAAATTGTAGATTTATCAAGTTTCATTCAACATACAGTTGTTTTTTTTCTGAAATAACAAATTTATCAAGTTTCTCTCATAGCATTTTAAAAGATCGTATTTTCTTTGAGGCGTTCTGTCAAAACATTCACATGCCTTGTGAAGATATCAAACATTTTGTTCTTTCATTTTTCTGAAAGTTCTAATGCTATTTCAACATATTCATTGTGTGTGAATCCTCCAATCTGCAAATTGCAGTTTGTTTGAAAGTTTCAAAAGCCTTTTAAACAAAAATTTTCATCATGTGTTTGCTTACAGGTTTCTAAAGCCTTCTATTTGTTTGCAGATATCTAATGCCTCTTCAACAAAATCATTTTGTGCATAGCTTGCAGTTCATTCGCCTGGAACTTTTTCAACGTATCTATTTGCATTTGTTTAAAAAGTTTCTAATGTCTTTTAGCCAAATCTGATTTATGTGTTTCATTGAAAATTTCAAAATCTTTTCCCATCAACTATATGCTGAGGCATTTTGTATTGAGTAATTTGCTGCATGCAGACATTTAGGAGGCCTTCCATTGTGCGTTTCTTAGTGCATTTCTCAGGCCGTTTCATCAGATCCATTTTGTGCGCTGCCTAATAATGTTTACTTAAAAAAAATTCCAGATGCTTCAACAAATCCATTTTGAGCTTATCTTGCAATTTGCAGCATCTATTCTAAGGCTTCCTATCATGCAGCTCATGCATGTCCTCTATCAACTGTCTGTACACATTGTCTGTACTTCAGCTACACAGGATTTGTAGTTTTTATTTTAGGATTTAGTTTTTTTTTTTTTTTCATTTTTAGTTTTTAGATTAATTTAATTTAGCATAGTTTTCAATTGTTTTTTAGATTAATTTAGAGTAGATTTTAATTTTAATTTAGAGTTTTAGTGTTTTAATTTTTAATTTAGTGTAGATTCTAATTTTAATATAGATTTTTAGTGCTTTAATTTTTAAGTTAGTTTTAATTTTTATTTTAATTTAATGTAATTTAGTTTAGATTATATTTAATGTAGATTTTTAGATTATAGTTTAAATATCAATGAGATTTTAGATTTTAAATTGTATATATAATTTAGCTTTTAATTAGTCTTTAATATTAGTAGATTTTTAACTTTTAGATTTACTATTTAATTAGATTTTTAACCTTTTAATTTAGCTTTTATTTAGTTTCTAATTTCCCATTTAGTTAGATTTTTTTTTAATTTAGTTTAAATTTTAGTTACTAATTTAATTTAGTTAATGTAGATTAGATTTTTCTTTCTAGATTTTTTTTTTAATGTAGATTTTAAATTTAATTTTAAATTTAAATTAGATCTTAATTTAGATTAAATTTAAATTCATTTTAATTTAGAATTAATTTGAAACTAACTTTAGTCTAGACTTATTTTTAATCTAGATTTAAATTAACTTTAGATTTTGATTTAGATTTTAACTTTTAGTTTAGATTTAATTTTAATTTTAATTAGATTATTTTTTATTTTATAACTTTTTAATTTTAGATTAATTTTTAATTAACTTTAAATTAGTCTTTAGTTGAGATTTTAAATTTGATTTTAATTAGATTAATTTTAGATTAGATTTTAATTAGATTTTAATTAGAATTAACTTTGAATTTAATCTAGATCTTAACCTTAATTAGATTTATATTTTTAGATTTAAATTTTAATTTAGATTTAGCTTTTAGTTCTTAGTTTGGATTTAGCATTCTAATTTTTAATTTAGAAATAATGTCTTTTCCCTTCATAATTTAATTGTCGATTTGTGGGTTAATCTTGGGCTTTTCTTGCAGGTTTGTTTGGCAGAGAATTGAAAATCAAAACATACGCTTGTCAAAGAAAGGAGGCATGAAACTACTAATGAGATTTTGATGCAGGACACTCGTCGAAGATATGATTTTGAAATCGATTGTCTTTTAGATTAGAAAACATTTCAATTGGTGCTTTAAAATGAACAATTGTCTTCTCTCACCTAGATTTAACTAGGAGGTCAATGAACATTGCTTGTTGTGCTTGAGATGGTAGGGAGTGTGCTCTCACCTTGTGCGAACTTGGTGATCAGAAACTAGACCCATCTATTTTTGTGTTTATACCTTAGAGGGGCCTGCCTCGAAAGAGGGAACGACTCCAACCGGTTTTTCGCTCGGGTCGGTATATAGAAGGATGAGACTAAACTGTCAAGTCCTCATGGTATGTGGGCCTTAGCTATACAATTCCATTCAAAAATGGGTACCTACCTTTTCTTTTAAAGGTATAAGAGCCCCTAGTAGAGTGGTTAAATCCTTAAGTGGCTTGTTGTACGCTCGCGAGGTGTCATGTCCCTAAGTATTCACTAGAACCCTCTTGTTTTAGAAGCCAAAATCCCTTTATCCGTTGGTGTAGCAACGGTTGTTGCCAAGGCATCCACATTCTTGCAGTTCTTAGTAGAGATGATCAGCCTGGCATGGGAGATTTATGGGGGCCGAAAGCTTGGTTGACTTGAGAAGTGAGTGCATTGTAAGGGGGAGCCCATGTGGCCAAGCTTCTAGATTCATCCACTAAGAATAAGTGTAGTTGGGGAAACCCGTGTTGAATCCAGTGAATATAGTCCTTGCCAACCTTAGGATTTGTGCTTGTATTGTTAAAATCAAACACTTTGTCTACTATGTATTGCGTGTGTTCAAAAATAGACCTTAAACAAACATCACACCAAGTAACTTGCAACATCTCAAACTTTGCAAACCTAAAAAGGTCCAACAACACAAACATCCAACAAGAACCTATCACTTAGATTTCTTGGGGCCATCATCCTTCAGTTCTAATTTTTCAAACCTTCAATTCCACCTAGTCCTTGCATTTCATCCTAGTCCTTGCATTTCACCTAGCCCTTGTATATTCATGGTCCTTACATATTCATATCCCTTTCATCCTAGTCCTTGCATATTCCTACTCTTGCATACATAGGTCACATTACATAGTCCTTGCATACATATATCATTCCACCCTTTGCATGTTCATCATTGATCAAATAAAACCCTTAGCTTGCACTTAGGCTACTCTTCCTAGGTCTTGAAATCAAACCATTGGCTATTTATCACCCACATCACTTGAGGTTCATCATCCTTGAGTTAGGAAACATACCATTATCCTTGAGTAGGGAAATCATTTTGGAGTCCATCATCTCATACATACCCTCTCTTGATCATTGGTCCTTGTGTCTATCCATCATAGCACAAGTAAAGCCTTTACATCATAGCCAACTTCAGACCTAGAGTTGCCTTTGAGCTCTTGCATCTTAGCTTGTCATATCATACCATACCATTTTCATATCCCATCTTAGAATCATATCCTTTTCATTGCATCCTAGTCTTAGGTCTCATACATTACCTCAAGGGTTGAAAATTAGAGCGATCACCTATGACCCCTAGAACAAGAGAAAAAATGTTTCAAGAGGAAGGGAACCCTTGGGGAAAAGACTTTGATGAGGAAGATCACATTAGTGTTTTAAATAGTGAAACAAGTGAAACTGATAGTGAAGAAATAACACAATCCACCATAAATGAAGCTCTTAATGATAATATATTCACTAAACTTCTTACGAAGGTAGTCAAACATAACCCACAACAATACTTCAAGGTCCCTGCTGACGAAGGAATCAAAATGCCTTCTAATTTTGACATATCATTACTCATAATGAATGACCAACCTAAATCTAGTGAATCTAAGCATCCCAAAACAAACAACAATGGTAGGATCAAATATCATAGACCCTTTTATCTACAACCTGGTTACAAGAGATCTTCAAAGACATCAAAACCTACACCTACAAATGATCCTATTTTGGATGAGCTTAGAATATTAAGACAAGAATTGGATACTCTCAAGAACAGTAAAACATCATCTCACAAGTTCTCCATTGAAGACATTTGTTCTTATCCCTTCGATCCAAGCATACCAATGCCACCTTTCCCTAACCATTGGGACATACCAAAACTTGACAAATACAATGGAAAAGGAGATCCTAAGAACCCCTTAAGAAAATTTTGTGCCACTACCATGGAATTTGCAGTTGATGAAATGTACCTTATGAGATTATTCCCTTGTAGTCTAGGAGGAGAGGCTATGGAATGGTTTTCATGATTACCCTTGACCATCGAATATTTTCAAGAATTGGCTGATAAATTTGTCTCCAATTATAGTTTCAATTGTGACCTTAAAGTGACCATGACAAAGCTTTTCAACACCAAACAAAAACAAGGTGAATCTTTTTGTGTCATTTTTACAAAGATGGAGACATTTAACAAAATGATTGCATTATGCCATTCCTGATCAAGAATTGGTTGACCTCTTTTGTCAAAATTTGAACAAAGAAATTGGAAGGGATTTTTTCCTCAAATGCTTGGATTCCTTTGATGAAGCCATAAAAATGGGATTTCAAATTGAAAAAACCCTTATCGATGATGGAACTATTAAAGGGTGTTGCCACAATACTATGTCTCACTTTTGGGATGTGCTGATTTTTACCTGAAATCATGATTTTTAGAAAAAAAAACTAATGATTTAAGTCTTGAGAGGCTCCATCTAAAGGGTTTTAATTTAAGATGGATACATAAGACCCGCTTAGATCAAACCCCCTTGGATAAAACCCCTATAGTATTAAATCATACCCACAATGGAGTCACCGTCACAGCTATCAAAATGCTTGCAAAAAACCATTTTTTCTTTACCTTTTGAGGGATTAAATAACATCATTTAAAAATTATATTTTTCAAGATTGTAGCCCTTGAAACTAGCTTTCCAACAAGTATACGTTTGATATATTTTCATTTTATCATGTATTTAATTTTCAATTTTTACTAAACATAGGTTTTTCTTTGAACAGTAAGCTCTTTGTTATGCAAATGTGGAAAAATAGTAAACCATTGTAAAAAAAACTCAAAAAATACCCATTCCCTAGATATTGATTTCCTTGTTTCACCCAAAAAATAAAAATTGAATTTCAATATATACACAAAAATTTAGGTTGTATGACACACATGTATGTCCAAATTATAGTTACAGTGACTTCAAATATTATTTTTTTTTAAAATATGCAGCAAAAAATTATGAAAAAATATTCCAAAAATTAGAATTTAATCCTTTATAGAAAAAAAGTTATGTTGTACGACACAAATGTTACTTTCTGAAAATGTTGTTTTCTATCTAAAACCAGTTATTAAAGGAGATGTTGAAAGATTCATGATTTATTTCAGAAAATTTGAAAAAAATAATATTTAGAATCTACACACAAACTGCCACAAATCACTAGTTCACATCATCTTCAAATTCTTTATGGTTTAGCTACTATAGGTCTCAGAAGATGAAGATTCAGTTAAAAATATTGATGTAAATGTCCATCTTGGGCAAAACATGAGACACAGTATTGTGATTTCGCCCTATTAAACTTAATAATGACAAAGATAAAAAAAAATTGAATTCAAACAACAAGACACCTTTTTTGGTTAAGAACAAGAATGTAGTCAATGACAAAGTTGATGCAAAAAAAACTAAAATATCATCGCCTGTTTACAATCTCAAAGGTCCATCTTCACATAAAGGAAAAGAAAAATAGAGAAGTTTACCTAAATGAAATTTTACACCATTGGGACAATCACTTGAATCTGCATTAAAAGAACTTCTTGAAAATAATATTATAACGCCACCCGAAATAAAGCAATATAATCCACAAGTCAAACCCCCATGGTGGAATGAGGATCACTTTTGTGACTATCATAGAAACAAAGGACATAAGACTAATAGCTACAATAAACTTTGACATTTAATACAAGACCTTATTGATGACAATAAGATAGCAGTTGACAGACACACTCCTTCTGGTAACTCTGATCGCAAGGTATTTAAAAACCTTTTCCATAAGCATGACAAGGATAAAGGAAAGGCTCTTGAATCTGGTGATGGTGTAAACTATACTACTGCTAAGTATGATTATACCATACATAACATTAGTGAGGTTGATAATCATGTCAATACTTTCATCATAAAAGGAAAAGAACCTAATTGCAAGGTTACTACCCGCAAAGGCACAATTACCCTTAGAGGTCCTAATTCAAAACCCACTGAACTAGCTTCACAATACAACCTCATAGAGCACTTGGGAAAAATTCCCACACAAATTTCTATACTTGAACTGCTATGCCTATCTCTTGAGCATTAAGCTATCCTAGATAAAGTGCTTGCTATTGCTACAGTGCCTACAGACCTACATGTAGATCAATTCCAAGATATGGTGGGACACATCACCTCTCCTCATACTCTCACTTTTACTGAAAATGATGATTCATCCCTTCGACAACCGCATAACGCAACTTTACACATTGACGTCCCCATCCATAATGTTAAGATCAAGCGAGTTTTGATAGACGGAGGAGGAGGCCTTAATATTTGTACTCAAGAATTGTTCACAAAATTAGGGTTCTCTAAAAATGTAGTTGATCCAAGTAAAAATATTACCATAAAGGCATATGATAAAGAGGGACACTCGTCTAAAGGATCAGTTACTCTACCAATCAAAGTTGGCCTTGTGGTAAAGGATGTGGTTTGCCAAGTCCTTGATCTCCCACTGACCTATAATATCCTCCTTCGAAGACCTTGGATTCATGCAATGCAAGCAATACCTTCTACATACCATCAATGCATTAAATTCCCACACAATGGTGTTGAAATCGCAATACAAGGAGATCCAAATCCTTTCATGTATTGCCATAATCTAAGCACTAAAACTGAAATCATAATCCCAAGCAACCGTGAAGCATTTCCTTCCCAAACATATGTTGATCCTAAGTCCTTAAAAGCATCCTCCTCAAAATCCAATGAAGTTGAGATCAAAGTATAAGTAAAAGAAAAAGGAGTAGGAGAGTATACCTTGAATTGTGCCCTTTGCATTGGAAAGCTACATTTATCTCCCCACACCTATGACAAACCACATCAGATGCAGATACTACAGTGATTTTTAAATCAACTACTTTCAAAAAATGGGGAGCCCTTTATAATGAAATAGAAGAAGTTGATCTCCTAAAATGGTTATACAAAGATGAAGATATAGAAAAGGAACAAACTAAAATAAAGATACATGTTGAACAATATGGTAAAGGATTTGATCTTATGAAACAAATGGGATATGATGGTAAAAGTCCTCTTGGCTTACAGAAATAAGGTATCTTGGAACTAATACATCCTAATCGTACGTAAAAAGTCCCTAGTTTAGGACATGATGTGCAAAAAGATAAGACCTTGAGTACCGTGTGTACTTCAAGTAAGTAAGTAGAGTCCACTAATGCTACACAGAAAAATGAGGAAAGTTCCATCAATGACTTTGTTGAAATTTATGACTATGATAGTATCCCTACCCCTGAACCTGATCATAACATTTGTACCCTTGAATCCATTCAAAATCTTGACTCAAATCATGATCCTTTACCCCTGGTTCTACCTGAACTCATCGATTTCGATCAGAAGGGACCACCACAACTGGATGTATTTGAAAATGATGAGGCAATCATAAACTCTCTAGGAGCACGAGAAGACACACCTCTTGAGGATCGTAAATCAGGATTCATCATAGAACTCAATAGTGTGGCTTACTTTGGGGGGAGTGCCAAACCTTTTAGTCACAAAATTATTGAAAATATAAATAGGTCTTTAGTGAAAACCGCTTTGCAGCACTATTACACCCAAAAAAAGTAAAAATAAAGGATGTATCCAAGGGTGAAAACCTCTCTGAGGCACCCAAGGATGGAAGGCTTGACACACTTCCCTTAGCAGTATATCATGAAAAATCATCTATGTTGGTGGAGAAGATAGTACCAACAAATCTGGGCATAGAAAAAAAACCAAAGATAATTCATCTAGCAGAATCATTAACACCTGAAGAGAGAATAGAGCATATACAGTTTTACAAGGAAAGAAAAGTTAACTTTGCATGGTCCTATGCAGATATGTCAGGACTTCATCTAGATCTAATAATGCATCACTTGTCTTTGCCACCGAGCAAAAAACCTGTTAAACAAAAGTTGAGAAAAATGCACCCACACATTGCTTTATTGGTAAAAGTTGAATTACAAAAGTTGCTAGATGTGGGATTTATAAGACCTGTTGACTATGCTGATTGGATTTCAAATTTAGTACTAGTTTCAAAACCTGATGGGGGCATCCAAGTTTGCATAGACTTCAGAGATTTAAACAAAGCATGTCCTAAGGATGACTTCCCACTTCCAAACATTGACATGATAGTGGATTTGATGGCAGAGCACGAAATTTTATCCCTCATGGACGGTTTCTCAGCCTACAATCAAATTAAAATTGCTCCTGAAGATCAAATTAAGACAACATTCACTTGTCCTTGGGGAACCTTCTATTGGAATGTCATGCCCTTTGGGCTAAAGAATGTCGGAGCTACCTACCAACGTGCAATGACCACTATCTTTTATGACATGATGCATACCTTTTTGGAAGACTATGTAGATGATTTTTTTGGAAAATACTACACGAGAGCTAGACATCTAGAGATCATGGATAAAATTTTCACAAGATTAGAACAATACAAAGTCCAGTTGAATCCAAAGAAATGTGCCTTCAGAGTAACCTCTAGGAAACTTCTTGGATACATTGTCTCATCTAAAGGAATTGAAATTGATCCTGCAAAAATAAAGGCTATACTTGAAATTCTTCCACCTAAGAATATCAGTCAATTGAGATCATTACAAGGAAAAATTCAGTCTATTCATCATTTTATAGCGCAACTCACAGATAAATGTCAACCCTTTCAGCATCTGTTACACAAGAATGTTTCATTTAGATGGGATGACAAGTGTGAACAATATTTTTAGAAAATCAAAGAATATCTGACGACACCACCAGTATTAGTACCTCCTACAGATGACAAGCCTTTGCTTCTGTATATATCCACAAGTACCACAACACTAGGGGCACTTTTGGCACAACATGATTCTGAAGGAAAGGAACGTACAATCTATTACATTAGTTGTACTCTAGTGGGATATGAGCTAAATTATAGTCCTATTGAAAGAGTGTGCCTTGCTATTGTTTTTGCATCACAAAAGCTATGACATTACATTCTTACACACTGGACAAAGTTCATTGCAAAAATGATCCTCTAAAGTACCTCTTAAACAAAGCAGCACTCACAAGACGGTTAGCTAAATGGGTGATGATTCTTAGCGAGTTTGATATTGAGTACGTTGAAAGAAAATCAATCAAAGGACAAGCTATAGAAGATCAACTTGTTGATGCTCCTATGATAGATAATCATCCTCTTATTATAGACTTCCCTAGTGAATCAATCTTCAACATGGAATCTACACATCTTTGGACTTTATATTTTGATGACTCCTTCACACAAGGTGGTTCTGGTGCTAGAATTCTCTTTGTCACTCTGCAAGGGGATTGTATACCTAAAGCTTACAAGGTACAGTTTCCATGTACCAACAATATTGTAGAATATGAGGCATTACTTTTTGGGCTTTGTATAGCTGTGCAATGGAAAATCCTTGAGTTGTGAGTTCTTGGTGACTCTCAGCTAGTGATCAAACAAGTCAATGATGACTATAAAACAAAAGATGAAAAATTTATGCCTTACAAAAGAATGGTGGATGACTTCAAGGCCTATTTCACATCAATCTCTTTTGAGCAGATTCCCCAAGATAACAAAAGTGTTGTTGATGCAATGGCAACAATTGGTTCACTTGTGGAAATGCCAAGTAATGCCACCTACAATGAGTTCTTGGTGGAACCTCTTTTGGAACCTGCTTACAATATACCACAATTTGAAATGATCTATCTTATTGTTGGTCCTAATTCTCAAGGGTATGGGGATATTTATACCTATCTTCAAGATAACACCTTGCCATCAGACCTATCCAATAAATCCCATAAAACCTTTATCCGTCAGACCTCCCGTTATGTGATCTTAGCTAATACCATTTTATCGTTGAGGTCTTGATGGTACTTTACTTAGATGTCTTGAGCACGATGAGGTCAAAACTACTTTATGAGAAGTACATGAAGGTATATGTGGGGCACATTCTAGTAGTCCTACCTTAGCCAAGAAACTCTTGTGTATGGGTTACTATTGTCCTACAATGGAAAATGATGCTTATTAGTTTGTTAAAAAATGCAAGCAATGTCAAAAACATGCAAACTTGATACATGCTCCTGCACAAGAATTGCAGTCTCTTACTACACCATGGCCCTTTTATCAATGGGGACTCAATCTCGTGGGCAAGATCCATCCACCTTCATCCAATTGTCATAAGTTCATTCTCGTCACCACATACTATTTCATGAAATGGATTGAAGCTATTCCTCTCACTCATATCACTGGAAAACAAATAACCACTTTCATACTGAACTACATCATTTGTTGTTACAACATTCCTTTATCAATCATCATAGATAATGTTCATCCATTCAAAAATCAAGATGTTCACAAACTTTGTGATAAATTCCATATGCAACATAATTTTTCCACACCTTACTATCCTCAAGGTAATGGCCAGGTTGAGGCTTCTAAAAAAACCATTCTCAAAATTCTTAAAAAGACTATCAATGGCGCTAGTTGAGATTGGCATATTCAACTGAATCCTACACTATGGGCTTATCGCACAAGTGTCCACACTCCCACAGGTGCTACCCCATATGCCCTTGTCTATGGATCTGAAGCCATCTTTCCCATCGAGGTCAAGTTGCCCTCTTTGTGTGTCTCCCTGCGCAATCAAATCAGTGATGAAGAATACCGAGTTTCCCATTTGCAGGAGTTGGAACTATTGGATGAACGAAGACAAATTGCTTTCAATCATCTTAGAGCATACCAACAATGGATGTTCTAAAGTTATAATCAGAAATTGAAACCACGTACATTTGAGGTTGGGGATCTTTTCCTTCATGAAAATCCTCACAATCAATAGGACAAAGAAAAGAAGCGTAAATTCGAGCCTAACTGGTTGGGTACATACATTATCACTATTGTGTATAGATCTGGGGCATACCAATTATCTACTCTAGAAGGTGAATTGCTTAGTGATCCCATCTACAATATGCACATTCACAAATTTTACACCTAAGTACTTCAGAGGGTACACTCTTTTAAAAATTCCTAAAAAAATACAAAAGAAAAGAGAAAAATACCTAAAAAATAGAACAAGTCCTAAAAAATTAGAAAAAAGAAAGAAGATGAAAAAAAGTAAAGAGAAATCCATTCATTCAATGGTGAAAACTACTTCAGTGGCACCTTGAGCAAGTACCATGGTGAAAAATGAGAAATTTATGCCATGTGTAAGGGCTTTGCTCCTCCTTCCTTTGGAGCTCTACTTGATCTTTTCATCCCATTTTCATTCCCCTCCACTTCATAATAGCCTTTTCACACTCACCATGGCTTGTGAATTGTTTGACAGTCCTCTCGCTTGCTCACTTCGCCATGCGTACTAGGTTGATCCTATCCCTCACTGGGGCATCTCCTTAACCTTAGCTATGGGTTAGGATACTGAGCATCTCGTGGTCAGAGAAACTACCCTCTTTGTATGTCTGCTCACTTGTGATTTGTCTCTTTTCGTCGTAAAATTTCTTGAAAAAATCCAAAAAATTCATAAAATGTTTGTCCAAGTGATTTATGGATTCAATTGTGTGTGAATTTTTTGCATCAATGTTTCAGATCACACTCTATGATCCATCATCAGGATGAAAGCATAGAGCACATTATGGATCACAAAGTATGATCCGAAACATTGATGCAAAAAATTCACACACAATTGATTCCAGAAATCACTTGGATAAACATTATGGATTGTGGAAACTTGATATCACTAATCATAAAATGTCCTAAAAAAGTCCAAAAAAAATCATAAAATATCTTGAAAAAGTCCAAAAAAATCATAAAATGTCCTGAAAAAATCCAAAAAAATTCATTAAATGTCTTGAAAGAATCCAAAAAAATCATAAAATGTCCTGAAAAAATCTTAAAAAACCATAAAATGTCCTAAAAAATCCAAAAAAACCAAATATTCCAAAAATCCTAAAAAAATAAAAAATTCCAAAAACTAGTGACACTTTCAGATCATCACACAGCTTTGAACTTCAACAAAATCAAATTGCGCTAGGATTGAAAATCAAGCAAACATTCTAACATACCTATCAATCCATCTTTCAAATCCAACCAAACACATAAACTGTAACAAGAATAAGTTCTATATCGAAGCATGATGCATGTTTGTTTGTTTATCTTTGATTGATTTATGATTTTTATCTTTTAGCTTCTCGAGGATGTCTTGGACTAGAGAGGCGAGGATGGGGCATGTTCACTTGTTTGTTGTTTATGCATTGTTTCTTATTCATAGAATGACTCGTCTTAAGACATGGTTGTCTAAATCCATCAAGGACCTATGAGTCTAGTGTAGATGAGAGCATTCCTTGTTTGATAGTGTCTTCTATGCAATAAGTATTCAGGTCATCTAATGTTCTTATACCTAGATGCTTATACTTTACTGCTAAATAAAAATGCAAACAGTATTCAAGTTGTCTAGAAGTTCATGTTATCTAGACGCTTATACTAATTTACGACATAATAAGCTTGATGATGATATAAGCACTTAAAAGGCACAAGAGGCTTCATCACCTTCATTTTCTTCCATCTTGCATCTACCATTTCTTGCATTTCATTTTCTTTATCTTTCTTGTTGCAAAGAAATCAATCAATTACTTTATCTAACTAATATATGTCTCTTGAATCAAATCTTAAATCAATCAACTTGCTTCTCAAAATATCATGTCCCCTTAATCAATCAATCATGGCATCAACTTGTCTTGTGCAAGCATCAATCTCAATCAGCTTCATGAACCAGTCTATACTGATCATTTCCATCAATTGCTTAGTTACTCCTATCAACTATGTGTTTCCATCAAATGTACATCACCGCTTTATCACTTGTGCAATATCAAGTATCTAATCATTTTGTAGACATCTATAGAGAGATTAATCTTCTTACAATCTGTTCGATCAATCTCTCGAGGGGGCATATCATTCTTATCATAATCCTTACCAGGATATCTCTGGGGCATGTATTAGTTTATCAATCTTTTTCTTTGAAACAACACGACAAGCTGCATTGTCTCAAAGAGGAGCAAATTGTGGACACTCAAATTTGTCCTCATAATCACCACGATATTCCTCTATTGATTAAATAGATATTATTATTTACTTAATCAATTCATTCAATACTTTCTTCTATTCATGCATTTCATCAAATCATTAAACCATTAAAATATTAAACATTCATATTCGATCATAAACCATTTGCATCAACATGTTCATATTTTGCTAAATAATTAAATCATTAAAATCAAATCATAATAATTCATATTCCGTTAAATCCATATTAAATCATTATGAAATCATGTTCATGCACATTTAAATACATTTAATCATTTTTCATTATTCATAAACCCTTCGCCATAAATGTCTCTCCTCTTTTATCATTTTCACTCACATGCATTTTGTTTAATCAAGGAATGTGGGATAAATTTACATTTTCAGCTAAAATATTTAATCCCACATTTCCATCTCAAACACCTCTCCATCCTCAAAGACGCCTATTTAAATTGGATTCCTCTCTCATTGGGATAAATTTACATTTTCAGCTAAAATATTTAATCCCACATTTCCATCTCAAACACCTCTCCATCCTCAAAGACACCTATTTAAATGGGATTCCTCTCTCATTTTCACCCTCATGAATTTGCATACTCATATCATCTTTTCATCTTGATTGCATTTCTCATTCACCATAGCCTCTTTATTGCATTTTGTGCTCATAAAATATGAGAGAAAATGCATAAAAAAAGATATTGGTGATAGGGAGACAATGGACAATGATTTCATTTAAAAGTAATGTGTGGATATGATAGTTTAGAAGTTAGTTTTGCATTTCTGGTTTTACTTTTAAATTTGAATGGCTCCATTGAAGTGAGTGAGATAGAGATTCTTATTCCATAGAATCCACCATTTTTCAGCTCACACATATTATATATAATATATACTATAATATATATTATTTATATTCTAGATATATTGTATATATATTAAATATATTATATAATATATTTAATACATAGTCTCCCTTTGAAGAACCATCTCCCTCTCATATCTTTAATATATATTTAATCATTAAATAATAAAGAGAGGAAGAGAGAGAAAGACCTAAAAGGGAGAGAGGGAGAGAGAGAGCCCTGAGAGGGAGAGAGGGAGAGTGAGAGACAAAAAGAGAGAGGGGGGTAAGAGTTGAGAGAGGGAGAGGGAGAGGAGAGAGAGGGAGAGAGGGAGATGGAAAGACCTAAGAGAGAGATAGGAAGAGTGGAAGAGAGAGAGGGAGAGTGGAAGAGAGAGAGGGAGAGTGGAGAGAGAGAGGGGGGGAGAGAGAGGGAGAGGGAGGGAGAGGGAGAGAGAGTGGGTTTAGGGTTTAGGGAGAGAGGAGGAGTGGGAGAGAGGGAGAGAGGGAAAGACCTAATAGGAAGAGAGGGAGAGAGGAAAATACTTGAGAGGAAGAGAGGGAGAGAGGGAGAGTGAGAGAGAGTGGGAGTGAGAGTGAAATACCTGAGAGGAAGATAGGGAAAGAGGGAGAGTGGGAGAGAGGAAGTGATCCCAGAGAGAGAAAAAGTCCTGAGAGGGAGAGAGGGAGAGAGAGTGGGTAAAGGGTTTAGGGAGAGTGGAAGAGTGGGAGAGAGTGTGAGTAAAGGGTTTAGGTTTTAGGGAGAGAGGGAAGTGGGTAAATGGTTTGGGGTTTAGGGAGAGAGGGAGAGGGGGAGAGGGGGAGAGAGGGAAAGACCTAAGAGGGAGAGAGGGAGATTGGGAGAGAGGGAGAGAGAGAGGGAGAGGAAGAGAGGGAAAGAACTGAGAGAGAGGGAGGGAGGTGAGAGAGGAGGGGAGAGAGAGATAAAGGGAGATAGAGTGGGAGAGAGGGAGAGAGGGAGAGAGGGAGAGAAGGAGATAGGGAGAGAGGCAAAGACTTGAGAGAAGAGAGAGGACAGAGGGAGAGTAGGAGAGAGGAGAGTGGGGAGAAAGGAGAGTGGAGAGAGAGAGGGAGAGAGGAGAGAGGAGAGACAGAGAGCAGGAGAGAGAGAGGGGAGAGGAGAGGAGAGGAGGGAGGGAGAGAGGGAAATAATTGAGAGGAAGAGAGGGAGATAGGGAGAGTGAGAGAGAGAGTGGGAGAGTGAGAAAGGGAAAGACCTAAGAGGAAGAGAGGGAGAGAGGGAGAATGTGAGAGAGGGAGAATGGGAGAGAGTGATAGAGAGAGGGAGAGAGAGTAGGAGAGAGGGAGAGAAAGAGGGAGAGAGGGAGAGAAGGAAAGAGGGAGAGTGGGAGAGAGGGAGAGTAAGAGAGAGAGTGGGTAAATGGTTTAAGGTTTAGGGAGAGGGGGAGAGGGGGAGATATGGAAAGACCTGAGAGGGAGAGGGAGGAGGGAGAGAGGGGAGAGAGAGAAAGTCCAGAGAGGGAGAGAGGAGAGGGAGAGAGGGGAGAGAGGGAAGTAATCAGAGGAAAAGAGAGGAGGAGGAGGGTGGAAGAGAGGGGAGGGAGAGAGAGAGAGAGGAGGAAGAGAGGGAGAGAGGGAGAGAAAGAGGAGGGAGAGGGAGAGGGAGAGAGGAGGAGAGGGAAAGACCTGAGAAGGAGAGAGGGGAGAGAGGGAGAGGGAGAGAGAGTGGAGGAGAGAGGGAGAGCAAGAGAGGAGAGAGAGAGAGAGAGAGAGAGGGGGGGGGAGAGTGGGAGAGTGGGAAAGAGGGAGAGAGGGAAAGACTTGAGAGGAAGAGAGGGAGAGTGGGAGAGTGAAAGAGGGAAATACTTGAGAGGAAAAGAGGGAGAGAGGGAGAGTGGGAGAGAGAGAGTGGGAGAGAGGAAGAGAGGGAGAGTGGGAGAGAGAGAGAGAGGGGGGAGAGTGGGAGAGATATTAGGTTTAGGTTTTAGGGAGAGAGGGAGAGAGGGAAATACCTTAGAGGGAGAGAGGGAGAGTGGGTGAGAGGGAGAGAGAGTGGGTTTAGGGTTTAGGAAGAGAGGGAGAGTGGGAGAGAGGGAGAGAGGGATAGTGGGAGAGAGGGAAAGACCTTAGAGGAAGATATGGAGGGAGAGTGGGAGAGTAAGAGAGAGAGAGAGAGAGAGAGAGAGAGATACCTAAGAGGAAGAGAGGGAGAGTGGAAGAGAGGGAGAGAGGGAGAGAGGGAGAGTGGGGGAGAGGGAGAGAGGGAAAGATCTAAGAGGAAGAGAGGGAGAGATTTAGAGTGGGAGAGAGGGATAGAGGGAATGTAATGCCCCGCCACGCAAACCCCAAAGGACAACTAACAAATATCAATTAAAGCACAATTTTAAAAAAAAAACTAATATGAGATGTGAGTAAACATACACTAGTAATGAATTCATACAAATACATATATATATGTCACTAAGTCCCTTGGGGTTACATGACTGCATTACATTAGAATATCTCTAACATCATTCCAAACCCATAACGAACTTAACTACACACACGATCCCATTACAAAACCATCATAAAGAATGAATCAACATCATTTATTACGTTACATAAACATCCCTTCACACTTATGAACTTAACTATAAATATTTCCACAGATACAACACCATTATAGATCATATATTGTGAACTAATAAACACATAACAATACAAGGATCATTATGCATTACATTTATGGTAAGCATCCATCAGTGATCATAAGATAATGCTAAATATTGCAATCATTACATTTATAATATGAAGATACATCATTCAAGGATTACGTCAATACAATAGCACTTCCCAACATGAATGTGAATAGTATAGTAACATGGGATAATACAACTAAAATGAATGAGTACAAAGCATCATGACTGATCCAACTCTGGTACATCTCTAGAGTCGCTACAAATGGTACCACTTTGCACAACTCGATCTTCGATTGGGGACCCAATGGGTGCAAAGCACGTTCCACCCGACCATGTGGACCCTAAGGCCCACCCCCCATGCTAGGATATAGTAAAGGGTACCACCATCACGATGACGACAAGGTGGAAAACAACAGACATAACAAGACTATAAGGGATTCCCACATACAAAGAACCAAATCACACAATACAACAGTGACAACTTCCAAAGGCAAAACAAACATTAAATGGAAATGTCAATCAAATAAATGCAAGGTTGTAGTGGGGAGAGTGTCATCGCATGGTCTGAGCATGGGTTGTCATGATAGTCTTCCTCTAAACACTGACCCCTATCTATGGTTGTCCTGACAGTCTCACCCTCGATGTCGGTCTCATAGGGTGACACGTGTGGGATCAATTATCCTCTCGTGGGGACAAGAATATTGGTCTTGCCGACTAGGCCTTCCTAACCCATCCTTAGCCTAAACAAGTGCTATAGGAATGGGTGAGGCAACTTAACATCTTAGTTAAGTGAAATTCTAGGGTAAGTGCACAAAGTTGAGTCCACGAAACGTGGAAGTTTTTGCCTTAACCAAAAAATTAAAATCAGCATTGAGCAAATGGGATCCCGATTTTAATAAATGGGATCCCGATTTTTAAAAATCGGGATCCCTTTATGGTTCGGGATCCCGAGCCTGAGACGAAACGGGATCCCGATTTTTAAAAATCAGGATCCCATTTCCCATCGGATTCCAAACCGATGGAAAAGGCACGGGATCCCGATTCTCACAAAACGGGATCCCGATTTCTAAAAAACGGGATCTCGATTTCTATAAATCGGGATCCCGTTTTGTAGAAATCGAGATCTCGTTTTATATTGCTATTTATTTTTTTAAAAAAACACATTTCACTGCACAGCGGATGGGACCTCGAGTATTGGTGACAGCGATCCCCACAATCAACTACAGGTACGCCCCTACACGCCATTTTTTTGCATTTTTTTATTTTGAAGAAAATAAATGAATTTAGCATTTTTTAAAATTTATTTCACGTTTTAAGTATTTTTTTAAACTGTTATAGTAGAAATGAATAACTATAAAAATAGACAAAAAAATGCAATGAAACCTGAAGGTTTTTTAATAAAAATGAAAAAATGAACCTTGAATTGTGTTTTAGAAACAAAATTTAACTTTTGAAACCTAAATTGTTCGATTAAACCCAAAAAATGAATTTGAAAACCCTAATTGAAACAAAACAAAAAAATTTGCATTTCAAAACCCTAGAAATCGAAATGAATAAAAACATTGCATTTACAAATCCAAATCAAGCTTTTTGAAACCCTGAATCCAAATCAAACGAAAAAAATTGAATTTGAAAACACTAGTTTGAATTGAAACGAAAAAATTGCATTAAAAACCCTAATTGTTTAAAATTGAAACCCTAAATTGAATTGGAACAAAGAAATTGTTAAAACCCTAAATTGGAATCGAACAAATCATTTTGATTTTGAAAACTAGGTAATTTCGAGCTCAAAAAAATTCATTTGCATTGCTTAAATGTTTTAAATTTTATTTGCTTTGTATGGAAAAAATGATATATATTAAACTTTAGTTTGAATGTTAAATTATAATTAGATTAGAAATCAATATGCTAAAGAATAGTTAAAATTCATAAAGTTTATCTTGATGTTTGTTTGCAAATTTAGTTAGCAAATTCGTAAATCTAAGCGCGTACAATCGATTCCAATTGACACTAACTTGTAAGTCTAAATTATGCCAAGGGCCACCCAAACTTCACCCTAAGTTTGCTAAACCCTAGACCCTAAACTGTAAAATCTAAATCCTCAACACTAAAGCATTTGAAATTTATGAACCCTAGACCCTAATCTTTCATTGGACATACCTAAAATTATGTAGGTTCAATGTCAAGAATGGGTCTATTTGGTAGATTTATGAAAACTATTTTGAATATCTAGAATGCCATAAAAGTATAATTATAGCAATTCCAATTGGAAACACTTGGGTACATATATATCATATGAAATTTAAATCTAGGAAGGTGTCTATATTATATAGGAGAGTTGATAATACATGGAAAGAGGTTTGTATGGGAATATATGTATTAAAAACATACCACATGACCTCTACTATGGGATTTTTAAGATGTGATCCTAGATAATAATCCACCCATCCTCAATCATAATGGATTCTTTAGCAATTAAGAGGAGATTCAATAACCATAAAATTACCTATATTTTGATACTATATAGATTTATGTGGAAGGATAGAAATGCATCAATAAGGAGACCAAGATGGAACCATTTAACACCTAGAAGGTACACCTATTACATGGGAAAGGGAGGAGGTACATGATGATAGTTTGGAGGAACTACATGCTATTATTACAATTTAGAGATAGGAGGATGATTCATATAAAAGAAATATAATTAAATATTTATATTATTTAATATGTATATTTAATATAATATATTAAATAATATAAATATTAATATCATAAAATATAATATAAGATTACAATTGGGATAGGTAATGTTACAATTTACTTGGGGTTTTAATGAGGATTAGGCTTAAGATTCAATTAGGTTTTGTAGTAAATAGTTAGGTTACAATTAGGAATATATAATAAATATTAATATAATTATAATACAAATATAAATTAATTTAAATATAATATAATATAGGAATACATTTAAGATTGGTAAAGGTTATAATTTAATTAAGTTTCAATTAGGTTTTACAATTCAATTAGGATATGGTTAGGGGTGGGGATCATTTAGCATTCTATTATTGTTAGAGTATGGGTTACATTTAAGATTATTGTTATTTTTGTGATATGTATAGATTGATTCATTTTTAACATGATACTTTTTTTATTAGAGGGGTAAACACTTTTGACCCAGAGCTAGATGGAACCAATGAGGCTATAGTATGACTAAATTTGGACCTCACTAGACATCTAGATCCCCTTAAGCCATCCTATCACCTTAAACCATAAATCAATTTCTTAAGGGGTCCCAATATGACAAATTTCTTAAGGGGATCAAAGAAGTTCTTAAATTTTGGTGAAGTTGCCCAAGGCAACCAAATTTAACAATAATAAGATCGTGCAAGATTATAATATGAATGAGATTTCATGATCTAGGTTGGTCAGTTGAAACAAAAGTAGATCTCAATCAACTATTCCACAATATTTAATGTTCTTCACTAACTTGCAAGTTCATTAAATATTCCAAGGGGCACCAAAACTTTACCCTAAGTTTTGTAAACCCTAAACACTAAACCATTCATTTTGTCCTTAAAGGCTCTTAATGAAATTTGGTTGCATTGGGAAACTTCACCAAATTTTATTCACTTGAGCCATGTCATTTTCTCCTAGGACCTCACTAGACGTAAATCCCCTTAAGCCATCCTGCCTAAATCGTATTCAATTTTCTTAGGGATCAAAGAAGTTCTTAAAATTTGGTGATCAAAGTTGCCATCATGATCTAGGTTGGTCAGTTGAGACAAGAGTAGATCTCAATCCAAGCTATTCCACAAGAAAATGTTCTTCACTAACTTGCAGTTCATTAAATATTCCAAATTCTAAACCCTAAACCCTAAAAAAAACTAAACCATTCATTTTGTCCTACCGGGATCAAGTGAAATTTGGTTGTCTTAGGAAAATCCACCAAATTTCATTCCCTTATGCCATGTAATTTTGTCCTAGGATCTTACTACATATATCCCCTTAAGTTATCCTATTACCCTAAACCCTAAACTCTAAAAGTATAAACCCTAAACCCTAAAGCCATCATTTTTTCTTAGGCTCTTAATGAAATTTGGTTGCCTTAGGCAACTCCACCAAATTTCATTCCCTTATGCCATGTAATTTTTTCCTAGGATCTTACTACATATATCCCCTTAAGTTATCCTATTACCCTAAACCCTAAACTCTAAAGTCTAAACCGTAAACCCTAAAGCCATCATTTTTTCTTAGGCTCTTAATGAAATTTGGTTGCCTTAGGCAACTCCACCAAATTTCATTCCCTTATGCCATGTAATTTTTCCTAGGATCTTACTACATGTAGATCCCCTTAAGCTATCCTATTACCCTAAACCCTAAACTCTAAAGTCTAAACCCTAAACCCTAAAGCCATCATTTTTTCTTTAAAGGCTCTTAATGAAATTTGGTTGCCTTGGGAAACTTCACCAAATTTTATTCACTTGAGCCATGCCATTTTCTCCTAGGACCTCACTAGGCGTAAATCCCTTAAGCCATCCACCTGTCACCTAAATTGTAATTCAATTTTCTTAAGGGGTTCCAATATGACATTTCTTAAGGGGATCAAAGAAGTTCTTAAAATTTGGTGATCAAAGTTGCCCAAGGCCCAACCAAATTTAACAATAATAAGATCCTGCAAGATTATACAATATCAATAGTTAATTGTATTTTCATTCAAGTAACATGTGCCTTAGACATATAAATGGGGCTTACATATAATTTTATCATTTGTATTCAATTATTTAAGGCCATTTATATTGAATGTTTTAAAGGTATTTCCTAAACATGTATCTTACATCTTGAAATTACAAATCTAATGCAGGTTCACTCATATCTTAAAGATCACATGGATCCATTCAATAATATTAGCAATCCACCTCCACACCATCCATCTCCAACACCTTCACCTCCACCTCCGCCCACTCCACCTCGTAACCCCCCACCTCCACCACCTGAAATCAATGAACATGCTGGTTTGCAAGCACAAATCAATGCTTCTGCTAGAACCATCCAAGATCAAATCAACATTATTCAAAATGAAGAATGTGTCGCACCTCCTGTGAGGATGTTCACATCTAGGATGCAAACCCTTGTTGATGCTGTGGGGCTATGGATGGGATCGTAGATGAGCATCGACAATGGCTAGAGGAGAGGAGAACTCCTTATTTTGAAAAGGAAAACACAAAGAAATGAAGATCTATGCAGTAGAGAGCCATAATAGTTTATAAATTAAAACAATGATCTTAAATAGTTATGAATTTATAAATTGGGTGAACAATGGATATTTTGTGTGATGAATTTATAAATTTGGTTCCAAATGGATATTTTTAGTGACATGAATTTATGATTTTGGTTCTAGATGGATATTTTTAGTGACATGGATTTTGAATTTGGTGGAATTTATGAACTTATAATGAATAGTATATAATAGTATATATTTTATGACTGTCTACTAGATCATGATTTCTCCTCTGAAAAATTGTAATATATATGTGTGTGTGTGTGTGTTAGACATAAAATGAGATTTTGTGAATGTTTCAAGTTTATTGTTTAGTATGTATGTGCATGTATTAAAAATTTGCATATATAGTTCTTAAATTTTGAAATTTGTATGTATGTACATAGTTTAGTTTAATGATTTGTACGCATGCAAATTATGCATCATATTTTTTATTTTAAATGTACATGTACATACATTTGATTTTGAATTTTGTATGGACATGCTCTTGAGTTGACAAATCAATGTATATATATGTGCATTTCAATTAAATATATGATCTTAATATATATGTTGCTCATCCTATTTCAATTAAATATATGATCTTAATATATGTATGCAAATGGACTATTTTGTATGATTTAATGCAGGTGCACATTTATATCGAGCATATCATGGATGATTTTAACATTGATGATATCATCAATCCACCACCTCAGCCACAGCCAGATCTGCCTCCCTCCCCCCCTCCACCTCCACCTCCCCCTCCCCCTCCACCTCCACCTAATATGCCACATGCAGCACCTATCGCATCTGATGAGGCTCGCTTGAGAGCACGAATAAATGATCAAGTTACATCCTTACAAAATCAAATCAATGCTATGCAGAGTCAAGCATTGATTCCTCCACATGTGAGACGTTTTGCATCTGCAATGCAAAACGTTCATGATTCCATCAGGATGATCAATTCTGATCTTGATAGGCATCGACGAGACAGAGAACAAATGAGACAATTTTATTCTGATGGTCTCTCTTACAAACAAATATTAGACCTTAAAATAACGAAAGCCCATCTAGCCCCCTACTTTCTTGACCCGTTACTCGACAACCCATTCCACCCAACAAATCTAGAATATCCATGAGGTGGTGCATACATCCGTAGATGAGTGCACATTTTTGGGATCGATGGTATATGGTTTTTGATAGTCCCCCACATGTTAATTGGGAGTGCCCATTGTATTTTTTGAGAAAACTGTATGTAGATTTTGTTTTGGGGAAAAAGCCCAATTATTTTGATTTTAGATCATTTCAGGGTGTTGGTGGCGGCATGCCAAAACAGAGATTAGGGGCAAGGGTTGATCCCCGACGCCCGTGCATGCGCAACCCCTTATTGTTGCTCTTAGTCCTCCCATTCCTGCACCTGTACATCATCAAGCTCTGGTCTCAACATTAGGTTCCCTTAGTACACTCACAGGAGACCTTGATCAGCATGCTTATGCAATAGCGAGTGGGGAGCATAGAGACGATGATGATGATGGAGGAGTTTTTTATGGAGCTTGTCCGAGTACCACTCCAGGAGTGTCGAGGCACGTCCCCCATATATGTACTAGTTGTCATCAAGTATGCTATGGACCTGATCAAGCCACACCTAGTTCAGGTGGACGAGGAGATTTTGGTGGTTCATCTAGTCGCATCAGTTCATTTGTAGAGTTCCTCGTAGTAGAACATCACCCTAAGGACACTACGACACAAGTATAAATATGCATCTAGATGTATGTTCATTTTCTAAGAATTTTTATGGTTGTATATATCAAAATAAAGTTTGCAATACATTTTAACAATCAAATTGTTTGGTGTACAGATGACACTAACGATGCAAGGGAAATCATCTATTCCACAAGCACATACATCGACACCGGTCATACTTGGCAACCCTTATGGGGTATTTTGATTTCAATTTTAAAAATTATATATGAAATCATAAATTATTTAACTTGAGTTTTAAATTTATAATTGAATCACATATATGTTTCAAATATTCATGTTGGTTTAGGTGAGTCAATTGGCATCCACGTCGATTCCTCCTGAGGGATTGTCAAGCACTCCTCCACTATCGAGCGTCATAGATCAGGGGCAGGTACATTCATATTGTAAATTTGTTTAAAGTTTACATTAGTATAGTTACAATTTTATGAGTTTTGAACTCACTAGATATATGAAACGCATGCATGCACACTTGTAAATATTATAAGCGTTAAATGTCTATGTACATGTATGTCTAGGTTGATACCACAATAAGAATGGGCATTGGGAAAACATTTGATGTTGCAGTTACTCGTGAGGCCACTGATTTCCAGGTTGTTTACAAAACTTTCTACATAAAATGTGCAAACTTGAATATATATGTATATATTAACCTAATTAAATTGTACATGCTTTAATTTTGATCTTGTAGGACTTTGTTAGTGCAACTTTCAGCCCTGACCCAGACATAGTTACACCACCAGGAGGACATGTAGAGCAGGTTTCAGATCAAATGGTAATTTATTTATTTTATTATATTTCAAGTGAATTATAAATTTTAAATTGAATATATACATAATATGATATTTTCACATATTCTTTTTCTTTTATAGCATGAGACACATCTTGTAGTTGAGCATGTACAGACAGGCCTTGGAGAAGAGCCTAGTGCACAACCTCAAAATATGGTACAATTAAAATATGATAAATTTTGAATTAAATTGAATTAAAAAAATTAATTGTAGAGTTGTACATCTAATTTCAAATTTCTTTGTCTTGTTTATGTAGATTGATTTAGATAATTTAGAGGTTTCTTCAGGCGCACCAGAGCATCCAGATGTAGATATGATGGTAATTTAATTTTATGATGGATTATAAATTAAATTGTCATTAAATCATTTTTTATTGTCTTACATCTAATTTCATCTTTCTCTTATGTACAGAGTGTTTTAGGTCATCCACATAGTCCGCATGGTGTGAAGAGGTCTCTTGATTATAGAGACAGTGCATGACCTAGAAACATGTGATTTTATGTGTTATATTTGTTTATTTCATGGACTATATTTCTTGTTTATCATGTACTCTGTTGGACTTTATTTCATGTGCGCTTAATATATTGGTTTCATGCACTTAATATGTTACATAAATTATGGACTTTATTATTGTTTGAAATTTTAATTTACACATGTACATTTATGCATTTTATGTTCATAGTCAAGACATTAATATAGGACATTGATGTGAAATTTAGTGATCTCATACATGGATTAATATAGGACATTTTAATATTTACAATAATCAGTCAATAAATCATAATTTACAAACAAAAGCAATCTATTTATATACCAGAAATTTAGGGTCTAAACCTGAATTGCATTAAAATATGGGTCAAGTGGACATGGATCTTATGCTTAAAATGTGTAGATGCACTTCCAAAATCTACATAAGTTATTATTTTAATATTATTTGGAAATAATCATGTGAATGTAAAGTCTTTGGATTACTGCATATTTAGATTAATATCAAGTTGGTAAGGAAAGTCTTTAACATGTCAAATTTAACTATAGGAAAAATTGAGAACATTTCAAAAAGGAAAAAAATAGTTATAAAATCAAAATAATCTTCAACTATAATAATAATTGCTCAAAATACACATGAATTAACACTGTACATGAATAGTAGAAATCTATTTGCTTCAACTTCTTGAGGAGTCAATGTCTTTCTTCTCTTATTACGAAGTTTATCTCCCATAATTATAAAATTCTCAAGCACAAATGAATGTTAATAGTGAAATACTTCAAAATATTCAATCCAAATTGGAAGTTGAATACCTATTACGACAAAATTCTTCCTCTTGTGTTCCTCAAAACAAGTAGAAAACTACCACAATTCCACTTTAAAAATTGTTTTCTTCATGCTTCCTTTGAAAAATTCAATCCATATTGCAAATTGAAACCTTTTGTTCCTCCAAACAAGCACAAAAATAACACAATTTCACTTCAAAAATGGTGTAGATGATGGTCCCTTTGATAAAATCAACCAAAAATCAAATTCACCACCTGTAAATACAAAAACTTATGAAAAATAATTCATTTTTAGTGCTCTCGGTTGTACATATGAGGTTGCAAAGTTGCAGATTTGACAGTAATTTTGCACAGTGCTTTTAAATCAAATAAACGGGATCTTGCTTATTATAAAACAGGATCTCGGTTATTAATAAGCGGGATCCCGCTCTATAATCGGGATCCCGTTCACCGACATTGAATGTTGGAGCCGTTGTAAAGGTAACGGGATCCCGTTTATGAAATGGGATCCTGTTCCATTTACAATGGTCAGAATGCTGTTGGATGGTAACGGGATCCCGATTATAGCATGGATCCCTTTTATTAATAAATGGGATCCTGTTTTATAATCGGGATCCCGTTTTTTTTAAATTTAAATTTTGTTTTGCATCGTGGGCGGGTTTTTGCCAAGGTTTTTGGTTCGGGAAAAGCATTGGAAGTCCGAACCTAGGCCTTCAACCTGGTTTGACCTGCAAGTTGAAGGCCCTAACAATGTCAAAAAAAAATACCGACTTTGGGCATATGGCTGACGACCTTTTTTGAAAAATTTCTGACAAAATTAAAACCCATTTTAGATGAAACAATGCAAATTCTAAATATGTAATTTGTTTTGCAATTGAATTTTTTTTCTATTTTTCAATTAATTTATAATAAAATTGGTCCATAAACTTTAAATATCATACTTTTTTACTATTTTAATAACTTTTGATCAACATAACATTTTGACAAACGGATTGCACGAGAGAAAACTTTAGACAATTCTTTTCAATTTGAAAAAAAAAATAAGAAAATGATAAGTTTAGGTCATCTTATGCATGTCGTACATGACGATTTTTCAAAATGACAAATCTGCCTAATAAAAAATTAACAAAAAAAAATATTCAATAAAAAATTACAAAAAAATATCAAGAGCAAGCTTCAGTGAGTCATAAAACTTTTCCCAAAAGGATTTAGAAAAATACGATAATTTAAGTCAAAATATGGATGTCGTACACGTGCATGGTATGGTAAAAAAAAATGACTTTTAAACAGTGGTTTTTAGAAATGCCTATTAAAACTCAATTTGTACAATCTGGGTATTGAAATAAATTACATATTTGGAAACTAGACTCTAAGCACTACATTTTATGATTAGTGACTTTTTTAAAAATTTCATCTCTAAGTGCTTCAAATTTTAAGGTCAAATGTGTCAAATACTGAAAATCAGGGAAAACACTTCCACTTTTTGGCCAAAAAGTGGACTCAACTTCTTGCACACACCCTCTAGCCAACCCCCTAGTTAATTAATTAGGTTTTCACTTTATTAGGAAACTCCCACTTGGGTTGTCCTAGATGCCACTTTGTGCACCGGCCCCAATTGGCAGTCACTCCCCCTTCAAAACAACAGGGCAAATCAACATGCATAAATTCCATAACCATATGAACATATACGAAGGCAAGCCATGTACCATCCCGCATGAGAATCAACCATAAGGAAAGTAACCAGTACAGGACCTAAACCCACTCAATAACACAACAAAAATCACATCACCCAATTCCAAAATTCAATACAAACATTATCCCAAACCTAATTAGTCTCAGCCTTTGGAAGACTATAACATCTACCCTACACAAAGTACCTCTTTAATCGAACACAAATGGTAACGTTCCAATAACTGAAAAATAACTCATAAATCATATGACACAATTTCAACAAAGCAATCATAGAATACATAGCGAGGTTAATTTTACTTCTAAGTTATTGAAAGTAGTCAATCTAGAAGTCATTATTCAAGAATCAAAGGAATTATCTAACTTGCTCATATATTAGATTTCCAATTTGAATTAAATGATTTCATGCAATATTAAATACAAGCACAGTGATACATATATCCTTTATAGATATATATTTATATAAGTATATATATATACATATATATATACCTATACATGCATGTGTGTGTGTATAAACATATTTAAATTAAATACATTCAGATTTTAGTTTGTGATTAACAACAGACAACGGAAAATTATATGAAAGACCCACTGCATATTATATACCATTCTATAACTGTCTAAACTAAACAAAAATCGAATGCCAGATTGATTGTGAATCATTCAGTACAAGGAAGGATTCACATACTAAGTGTTTGAGTTTCAATGTTTTACTATTCTTGCATTAGCATCGATTAACCAAGAAAAAATATAGATTACAAGGTATGTGTGCACTTAGGAGAACCATCGAATTATACTCCAATGTGCATGGTTACCAAGGATAAACTTGCATACGAACACTTAACTTAAACACCCATAATGAACACAATGTGGACGCCACTGACAGAAAATAGCAGTAAGCACAGGATTGGAAATCAGATGTAATTCTGTGTATCTCCCAATTCCTATGCATTTCTATGACTTTAACATGATTGCAGTATTCTAAAGCTAAGTGAAATCCATTGCATTCAAAGAAATTGGCAGTCTGTTAAGATAAATTCAACAACAATCCTCTTATAAATATCAAACTTGATTAACATAGGTACTGCGACTAGAATAAATGTGCATAAACTAAAAGTATCGATGGTTATAAATATTTCTATCCAGCATGCCATGTTACTCAACAACCATTAATTTCGACATGGGTTATATTTTCAGCTAAAAATTCAAGCCAATATCAAGAGCGTTCCACTTGGTCGAGCTATCAAGGGAAATGGAAGGAAAAATTTATCATCCATTAAGACCATATCCTTCACCTTTTTTATTAATAATGAGAAAACATCAAATTTTATTAGGTAGCAAATAAATAATGGATATTCCAAGGACTGGTGATTAGGAGGATTGGATCACCGATACTTTGGCTGAAACACAAAACAGGACCAAGTTGTATGGCATAGACCTTTCACGTCACACAGATCTCAGTCAGTGATCATAAGTGTTGAATACCAAAACCTCACAACACTAAGTAACGTCTACTTACTAGATAGCGGAAGATAGCTTTGGTCTTCAATGGAGGATCAGATCCGTGTACCAGAATTGACTGCTTTTCAGATCAAAATTTAAAGTAATCATTTTATAGAGATTTAGGTTTAGAGATTTATATTGCTGCATATAAATAGTTAAAAGAAACATAGTTTAAATTTAGATCACATTAACAAAAATAGAGCATGGATTCTCTTAGTTTCTCACACAAAAACAATAACTTTTGAGTTAATATTTATTTTAAAGAATCCTAATAACTACTGCCACCATATATCAAACGATATTATAATACTAGACCCGATATATATAAACATATGAGCTAATTCCCCTCAGTTTTCCTTTTTGGTTTTGGACAGTTACTTGGATTGTACTTGGACTTTATGATACTGTTTGATGACACTTGGATACTATTCCATTTTTATATCTGATGTTATGGTGATACTATTACATCTATTGTTTTATGCTTATATCATGGTTAGTAGATTAGTTTTTTTTTTGTTTTTGTGAGTTATTATTGTTTTGAAAATTATGTGTTTATTGGATGTATATTTTAGATCCTGATTTGATATCTATTTTTGTGTGTTGATGTATTGGTGAAGGGGAACAATGTCACATCACTCACTTTCGAGCACCCTGCAACTCAATAATTTTCCCTTCATGGTGTGATTGACTATTTTCCCTATGCACATGTTCAACTGTGTGACTTGCTA